>JARGCV010000003.1:4965000-5250000 GCA_034064705.1 Bothrops alternatus | reverse complement strand
CATCTGGCGGGGCCTAGGGCAAGGGCCTTCTCCGTTGCTGCCCCAGCCCTCTGGAACCAGCTTCCCTCAGAGGTTCGTACTGCTCCCTTCTTCCTAGTTTTCTGGAAACTGCTGAAGACGCATCTATGCCGACAGGTTTGGGGCGTATGAGCTGTGCTCTGCCCCTGGGCCCTAGGAGTGTCCCTCCATCAGCGACTGTCAGCTGATTGTGTTTGTATGTTGTGTGAATGCAATTAATTTTTAAATTTTTTATTGTATTGTTGTTGTGAGCCACCCTGGGTCTTAGGAGAAGGGCGGCATATAAATTTGATTAAACTTAAACTTAACAGGCCCCAAGAGTAGTTTCTTTATTATTGTTTACCTATAGACAGAATCTTGCCAGACTAAATCCATTATCTGCATAACTATACATATACTCTATGAACTTCCAGAGAGGGGCTCTCTTAACCCTCTTCCTTCTTACAAGACATTATAAACTCATCTGCCTCTTTGTCTTCTGGGAAGCAGCCTCTCCCTCTTGGGACTTTATTTAACTACAGACTATATTCAGACTATGTTCAGCTATAATGTCTGATGATGATACGGAAAAAGATAACCTTGATGGACTGTATCTAATGCTGAGTGCACTTTTACTTCTTACTCCATAGCACAGATGAATGCGCAGGAAAGGATGAGGGAACTGAAGATGAATTCTACAAATGAATTCAGCTAATAAACAATTCTGAACATAGAGAGCATTTTCTTAACTCTAAAGATTGTAACAGCCTTCCATGTACATTGATTCACTTTTCTTTCTTGTACTTCCAATATCTCCTTCCTATGAAAATATGGAAATTATTAAATATTGTCAGACTTGTCTTTTGTAGTGGTATATTCACGTTCTTGATTTATTTTTAATTATCTTTGCATGACAATTGCTGGATGTTGAGAGATTAATTCATCTTCTGGTTTTATTCTCTTACCTAATATTTCTGAGATACATCTCTTGAAATTTTAGCATCATCTCTATCAGGTCCATGAACAGCCTCATGCAATGTCACACTTTGAGTAAAATCAGTAAGGATTATTGCATGGAATGGTTTGATAAGGAAACCATGTCCTGTTTAATCTGTATAGTCTTTGTTTTCAAAACTTTAGGGACATATTGTTTTTCTTTAAACATGTGTTATAGAACATCATTGTTATGAGTTTTGGTATGCATGCTGGAGGCTGCAGATGCAGAGATGGTTGTTTTTAAATGTTTCTGGTATAAACAACTGAACAACCCAGCTGAAAAAACTGGGTAGCTTGTATTTTAACACATGTTTTTGCAAATTAGCTGGGAGCTATGGTGTATCAACAATACTTCCTAATTATAGATTGTTCTTGTTCTTGTAGCTGAATCTGTGCTTAGAATGTCAAAATATAAGTGGTGAATCAAGTACAGAGACAGCACTGACCCTTAACCAAGCCACCCAAGCCCCCCTGTCCCGAGGTAACCTCCCCATCACAAGACCCATCACAAGACTCATTGATGACTCATACCTGCCCATCACAAGACCCACCACAGACCCCACTTGACACAACTGAAGCCCTTATAAACAGAACACTGACACTGACATCCCCTAAAGTCCGCTGAAGATGTTATCTAGCCTGGTAATGGAATGTTCTGAAACCAACCCACAAGCTTGGAGAATGAACCTTCACCCTCATCCTACACCTGAGCTACAGATATTTGCCACTATTGCAAAGAAAAAGTCAGTTCTTGGAGCTGAGAGATGGGGGAGAAGAAAACCTGAATAGAGTCTGAAAACTATTGCAAAGCTGAAAACTCAACCAAGCCTACTACAGTAACCTAGTTTCAGAACTCTACAGACTTGCTCCAGGAGCAGAGGAATGTGAATCCGAAGGTTGGGGATGGGGGAGAGAAAAGTCCATTTGCAGGTATTAGAAAGGAGTGAAAAGGGTTTTCACATGCAAAATGGACGGAGGCTACAAGAACAGAAAATCTGGAGGAAAGGGAAAGATTTAGAAAAGTAATACTGAGAAAGCAGTATTACTCACATAAGAATAAGACTATAGAAATAGAATGTACAGATACAAATTTATAGATTAAATAGGAATAGAAATAGTAAATGGAAAATAGATAGACAGGAGAACAAATCAGGAGATTATTCATGTATATTAAAATAGTGTTCTGTGAAGAAGCAGTCTAAGTGTTTACTATATTAAAAAAATCCCTAACAAAAGATGACAATGTGGGATATATCACAGTAACCACACATAGAGAATAAACAGTTTGCATGAGAAAGAGAAAGGGTGATCCTGCTTCTGAGCGAAAAGAGACTGGGAGATAAAGGGTTAGTGCTTTGAAGCAAGTATGAGTATCTTGGCCTGTGATTCATACAAGAGCTTACATAAGGTGGTTTGAAATGAAGGAGAGAGACACTGGAATCTGTGGACAGATAGAGGGAGAGGAGGGAGGGAGACAGAGAGAGACCCATCTGAAACCCTGATAGGTATTAGGAGGAAGAGGCTGACACAGGAAGGAGAAAAAAAAAGATAGCTAAAAGAGAGTAAGAAGAGCAAAGGAAAGATCTCAGAAAAGAGGAGGAAAATAGTTGATAGAGAAAAACTGAGCAAAGGGACCACAGTTATAGAAAGAATGAAAAGGGAGATCCTAAAAGTAGAGTTCAAGGAGCTTGCAGTTAATTCTTGCCTTACAAATGTAATGGAGCCTACCCATTGCAGTTGTAAGTTGTTACGGTTGCCAAATGGGTTGGTCACATATACACCAGAAACATTTTTTGCAATAGTTATTTAGTAAATGCTGTTGTCATTAAGCAAACCAATGGTTTCCATAGGTGTGGTTTTGCAGAAAAACAGAGGTGCAGGTTTTCAGAAAAAAAAAATACATGACATGTGACTCTGCAGATGGCCATAAATGTGGCAGAGTTGCTGAGTGTCCGGAATTGTGCCCTATCACAAGCCTCGCTCTGATGACTCATATCTGGCCCATCACAAGACCCTCACTTGACACACCCACACCAGAAGCTCTTATATAAGTAGAACACTGACACAGACATCCCCTAAACTCCACTGAAGATGTTACCTAGCGTGGTAACGAAACATTCGGAAACAAACCCTCAAGCTCGGAGAACGAATCTTCACCCTCATATTTGGTACTTTATCCAATACCTAAAGAGTAAAAGTGGTGGAAATAAAGCACCAAATAGCATCAAATATACATTTGTATATGTATATTTATATTGTCAATTGTCCTCTGTCTGCTTCCAACAAACTCCAGAAACACAGGAACAAAGTGCATATACATATGTATATATCCTATATATATATGATCTTCACATTATTGCCAAGAAATTAACATATATGTGTTCAGTTTAGCTTTAGAGCAGGGTGTCAAACTGCCAGCCCGTGGGCCAGATGTATCATAGCGAAACTGCGCCCACCCTATTGCCAGCAATGACAAAAAAAGTCATGATACATCGCAACACAGCATATGACATTGCAAGTTTGACACCCCTGCTTTAGAGGGATCATTTATTCTAAAGTGAGGATGTCATAATCTGAATTAAGCCACAGTGCATGATATAGTGCTGTTAACAATTTCTCATGTTGAGATCTATTTGAATTACAAAAGTAATATAGCCTGAGTGTTAATTCACCACACTGAAGACTTTGCTGTTCCATTTTTTTTTATGTGACCATAGAATTTGTTAAGTACTGTTTCTTGAGCATCAAGCCTTAGTAGGACACAGTTCTTTGACAGCACTAGATGTCTACAGAATAATAAAAGCAAACAAACCGCCATGGCTCTTTCAATCATTTGTAAGGACTGCTTGCTTTCTCAGATGCTTGCCTTAAGGGAATATATGGGTCAAATTGAATATTACTTTGGAAAGGGTAATTAGACTGATTTTTCAAAGCAAAAAGGTCATATAGGCAGGAGCTTGCAAATTATTTGTATTCCTAGAGTCTTCTCATTTTTTTTGTTTCCAGCTGATTAACAGATTCAACTAGGAAATGAAAAAAAATACATAGAGAGAGCTAACTATAATTTCTTGAATAATCCATTTCATCCTTGTGGAGGACATGAACAACATTTGGCTTTCCTTTATTTGGTTACACAAATTAATCTAGAAGAAATAAAAAAAAACCTAGTGTTGTCCATGTTTACCAGCCAACTATTGTTCTTATTCCTCACACACATCTGCCCTTCTCCCATCTAGAGTCTAGCCATTCCTATGCTAATAAGTAAATCATAATGGCTAGTTTGAAATAAATTGCTAAGTCTAAATCAAAAACACTGTTCTGTGACTTACAGCTATCTTTAAATTGAGTCTGATTTTTATTGTTAGACGTTTGTTGTCTACCACTTAAGACAGGGACATCCAGGCAATTTATAAAACATACAACTAATATATATACGGATTATTCAAGAAATTATTGTTAACTCTATCTATGTGTATATGTACCATATGTAGTATATACTGTATGTATATGTATACACACATACTGTCTCTGTCTCTCTCTAGGTATACACAAACACACAAACACAAACATGCACGAACATAGTCACAGAGTTAAATAGCTTTACTAAAAAGATGTGTTTTCAAGATCTTAAAGGGATGCAATATTGATCCTTACAAATTTTAAGGTAGCTCCTTCCAGTTTAGCATAGCCATTGAGAACACTCAAACTTCCACCCTCACTTATGAAAGCAGCTGCAAGGGTAGGTCTCTTATTTCAATCTTGATAAATCATTGGAATAATTTAAAAAATACAGATTCCCCTAAGGATTTTTGTGCTTTTTTCTTTTCAAGCTCCGGCTGGAAATCATTGGGGGAAAAATGCCTAGCATTAGAATTTAAACATTCTAGCAACAAAAA
This sequence comes from Bothrops alternatus, assembly GCA_034064705.1. Classification (NCBI taxonomy): domain Eukaryota; kingdom Metazoa; phylum Chordata; class Lepidosauria; order Squamata; family Viperidae; genus Bothrops; species Bothrops alternatus. Next base: position 5,245,111 of record JARGCV010000003.1, on the reverse strand, counting down.
GCAACAGCGTCTTCTAGCACCTCACAAACTATTTTTTTTAAATCACATTATTTTTTTTTTTGCATTACAGCCCACTGTCAGATTCATGGAGCATAGTTTTGTGAGAGGATTATTATAAAAACATAATATTAAAATTTCTTTCTCTCCTTTCTCCTAACAGCAGCTGCTGTTGTTGCACTGAGTTTGTAGCTAACATATGTACAAGGATTAGAAACGGTGGCTGTTGTTTAATCTGTAGAAAAGGATTAAATCTCTTGCTATTTCTGGAATTATTTTGTTCTTAAGAGCTCTTTGCAATATAAGAATACATTCATGTTGGTCTGCTTATCTGTATGAACTCTGCTCACAGCTTGCCGAAATGGAGAACCGTAAATTGGTAACAACTTACAAAATTTCCATTACAAGCCTCTCTTATGAAATCTTTTTTTAAGCCTCTTCGAAAAAAGCCATGCTACCTTTTTTCCCCTCCTCTGAGTATATAATATTTTTTTGGTTTAAGAGTTGATATTTCAGATACTGTGGTGCCTTATTAGAAATTTAGTAAGAAAAGACTTCCTTCAAAAGCTGGAACATTTAACTAAGTCAGACATGTCAAACACAAGGCCTAGGGGCCGGATGCGGCCCACAAAGTGGTTTCATGTGGCCCGTGAAGCCATGCTGGAAACAGTGAGGGAATGGCCCCCGCTGCCTTGGCCCTGACCCAGACCGGCTGGGAGCCAATGTACAATTTTGTGGTGGCCATCTATGCTGAAACGCATTCAGTCTTAGCTCCACAAGGCCATCTGGAAACAGCGAGGAACCAGCCCCTGCTGTGTCGGCCTGCCCCCTGGGTGCATGATGGGGAGGTGTCACCCTTTGTGAGGAATGAAGAACTGCACCATCACTTGGAAGTGGCCAGCAAATGACCCTCATCTATTTCACATATCCGGCTTATGGGCTCCGGGAGAGGGGTTTTGGCAGGCAGCGGGGTGCTCTCCTCATAGCACCAAGAGGCTGAGCTGGGCAGTGCAAATCCAAAAAGAAGCACGACAACACCCAGCCTCTAGCCTGTCCGGTTTTGGCAGGCAGTGAGGGGCTCTCCTCACAGCACCAAGAGCTGAGCCGGGTGGCATGAATCTGAGGAGAAGTGCAATGCTGCCTAGCCCCCAGCCTGCCCAGTTTCAGCAGGCAGCAAGGTGCAAAGCTGGTGAGCTTCTTACCTCCCAGCTCAACCTTTTGGCGCTGTGACGAAAGTGCCCCGCTACCTGATGAGACCGGGCAGGTTGGGGGTTGGGTGTCATGGTGTTTGTTTTCGAATTTGCGCCACCCGGCTCAGCCTCTTGGTGCATGAGAGAGCCCTGCTGCCTGTTGAGACTGGGCAGGCTGGGGCTGGGTGGCATCATGCTTCTTTTCAGATACACGCTGCCTGGCTCAGCCTCTTGGCAATGTGAGGAGAGTGCCCTGCTGCCTGCCGAAACCGGACAGGCTGGGGGCTGGGCGGCATTGTGCAGGTAACGTTGACTCTCATGCTGCTCATGCCATCCCCTCCCCCAGAGCCCACCAAGCCAGATATGTGAAGTAGGTAGGGCCAGGTGCTGGCCACTTCCAGGCAACGGTGCATTTCTTCATTCCTCATGAAGGGTGACACCTCCGCAACTGTGTTTCTTGCCTGTTTTTCTCCCTCCCTCATCTCAAATATTTCCCCACCACTCTGTACTTAGGAAGGAAAGAAGGAAAGAAGGAGAGAGAGGGTCTGAGGGAAGTCCTGCCTTAGTCCTGCCCTACTGTCTTTTCACCATCCCCTTGCCCCCTCCTCCTGGCCTATCCTGGGGGTCTCCTATCCTATTGCTAAGGAAGCTTTGGATATAAAGCCAGGTCTCCTCCCATGGAGATGGAATAGGCCTCCCTCTGACTTTGCCTTTGTAGCCATCATGAGCAACCTGGCTAAGGAGACCAAGCACAGCAGCAGCAGCCTTGAGGAGGTAAGCGGGGCTGGGCTTGGTGCCGCGAGTGCTTGAGGGCCAGGCTGGGCGTTAGACCTCTGCTGCCCAGGGCTCCGGGCAGCCCATGCCACCATCCTGTCCCCCCTCGCATGGCCTGAGAGGAACAGTGAGGATCCTTGGCACTTACCCTGGTCCCACCCTTCTGCCAGAGACCCTCAGATCTGTCCCTCTCCTGCCCAGGCTCCCACAGGTGCTCTTGACGCAAATGATGTAGAACTGACCATGCCCACCCAGTAGGCCACACCCACTCTGTCCACGCCCACCCAGTAGGCTGCACCTGCCCCGGCCCCCCGAGGGCAACCGCAATGCTGATGCGGCCCTCAATGAAATTGAGTTTGACACCCCTGAACTAAGTGATCAGTTTACTAATTAGAAAACCTATAGTAGTTAAAGAGAAGAGCATATATAGAAAACTACTATTAACCAACTAGTTTATTCTTCAGGAACTTAGAAGAATAATTCAAGAAAAACAAAAAGGCCAACATTATCTGTAAATACTATTTCAAAGAAAAAAACATAAGGCAACATTCTTCTCTTTGGAATGTAGGTAAATAGCTATTACAAGGAGCACCAAACTGCAATAAGTGAATACATGCAAGCAGCATCAAGGTTCAAAACCGTATCTGTTAGGAAATGTACTACATGGTTTTCATAGCTAAAACAAACGATATGTGATAATCTATTAATAGTGATTAATGAACAACACTATGTGCAATGAGAGTAAAAACAAAATCAAGTTATAATTGATTACAGAGCAACACGATGATCAAATGACTGCTTTGCCATACCAAAGGACTGGAATAATTATGTTTACACCTAGAAGTGGGAAACATACAGCAATGGTGGCATAGATCTTTTCATAAGGCAAGACAAAAGGGAAATGTTTCATGCTGGCATTGTGAGTGATAGAGACAGATTGGATATGAATCTGAATCCATTTGTACAAGTGCTAGTTCTAACTGGATGAAGAACATTATTGAAGATCTTCAGGTACCAAAAATGTCTTGAGTCAGCAAAAAGAGAAAGGTAAATTATTGGAAAGAACATTTCATAATGCCAATGCTGCAATTGTCAAAATTTTATTTCTTATGGCTATGGCCTAATCTTTCATTGGGAGGCACAAGAGTATCAGAAGTTGGAAGGATAAATAACTTGTTGCTAAAATTGGATCTGGAAGTTGTCTGCCTAGATATTTGTGCTAAAGGAAAGAGCAGAGAAATACTAGGAGAAGTCAAATTTCTTTTATTTTTAAAAGCACCCCGTCTGTATCCAGAAGCAATCTAGAGTGCCAATTTTCTTTCTACAATCATAACTGGAATTCTGTACCTTCCTCCAGATTGCTTCAGCAAGCAACAGATTGCAATGAAGACAAATCCTTTTCTGGATTTGTGAGAAATGAATGTGATATGTTATTTTGAATATATATTAATAAAAAGAATCATATGCATTAATTAACTGATACTGTTTATGATTATCGTTTATTACACTTATTACATTTACTTATTACTATATCAACTATTGTTAACTGAACATATGTACCCAGATAATAGTCTGTTTGTTAAAGATTGAAAATGTTATTGGGGGATAACCCCAATGTTGACCCGAACCCCCCCCAACACCAATCCTGATCCCAATCCCACCCTAAACCTCAATCCTTATTCTGACCCTATTCTATCCCTAATCCTATAAAACTCAATAAAATTTAAAAAAAGGACAAATCCTTTTCTGGCAAGCTTCCAATTATGGAAATAGGTAACCCTGTTTGAGAACAAATTTGAGAATATCCTATTTTACCCTTGGTAAAATTCTTGGTAAAATTCTCCCTTGGCGCTTTTCATTACCTTCTTGAAGTGTTCTCCAAAAGATTCTCAAATTTTCTGGTAAGATGAGAGTTCCCAAGATATCTACGTGGGGAGAAAGATAGAATTGGGGTCACTTGCTTCTTTCTTTCCTGTCGGTACATGGAAGCTTTGGTCAGCAGAACACACCAGTTTGACAACAGGTAATAAAATGCCCAGTTTGAATCTAATTCTTGTCTGGAAATGGGTTTGTTAACTTCTTTTGCCACATTTATTATTAAACAGTGATATATTTAGAGCTGTCGTTATTTTTAGTCTATTTCTTTTAAAAAAATACCATTCTTCCTATCCATTCTCTCTTTTGGTTTACAGTTTGCATTTCTGCTTCTTGAAGAACAATTCTGTACTAAATGGCTTCTTTCAGAACTGGCTAAAAGTGACCAGAGACATGATTAAAGATTTATTGTTGGTACTGAATAGAGGAAAATGACAACTGACTAATACTTTTCTAAGGAGGTTGATAACATCAGTTACAAATAATATAGCTTACCTCTATTTTTAGCCTCAGTCTTGGAGAGGTTTACCCTACATTGGGATTCAAATCAGATTCAAATCAGAATTAGAGAAACTTGTGTGAAGCAAAGAATGAATGACCTACATTATGAGTCGGTCAGTTTCCAAGAGGCAGAAAGGTAACTCATTCTCCTGACCAGCTGGAGTTATGGCTGAAAAGAGGCATGATGTCCCCAAAGGCCTAAGGATGATCCCCCCTCCACAAACATTTTTGCTGGTTTGTGTGGTTTTAAGGATGAATATGTGAGCAAGGTGCCCGTGGGAGGCAAACTTTCCCCATTTCCATTTTTCAAACCCCAGATTCCCCAAACTAAATGACACCATCAACATTCAGTTGCAAAGAGCTTAACATTTTGTGTCATACTGTTGGGCTATTTGGGAGGAGAGATTAAAGGGTGAAAATAGGAACAGTTCATTTATTTTTAAAATGTATTACACATCTTTTATTGAGGAACCAAAGGCAATGTACATAGTGCTTTCTCCTCCTATGATTTCCCACAACAGCAACAAAAACTTTGAAGTAGGCTGGGGTCAGAATAAATGATTGGACCAAAGGCACAGAGTGAGCTTTCATGCCTGATGGTGAACTGGGTTCTGGGTCTTCCCATTCATAATTCAATACTTTAACAATTACATTTTATATCACTTTGTTATTTGTATGTACACTGGGAGCTTATGCACTGAAGACAAATTCCTTGTGTGTCCAATTACATTTGGCCAATAAAGAATATTTCTATTCTGTTCTGTTCTACTCTACTCTACTCTACTCTACTCTACTCTACTCTACTCTACTCTACTCTACTCTACTCTACTCTACTCTACTCTACTCTACTCTACTCTACTCTACTCTACTCTATTCTATTTTTGTAAACTGTGAAGAAGTCTTGTGATGGAGCAGGTCATTTGTTTTCCAGAAGGCCTTCTGAGTCTTCCTTTTCAATATATTTTTAAATTTTATTTCTTTGCTTCTTGTTTATTGTCTAAGCCAGGGGTAGGCAACCTTGGTTCTTTTATGACTCATGGACTTCAACTCCCAGAATTCCTGAGCCAGCCATGCTCAGGAGATGTTAAAGATTAGCATTTACATTCTTTGTTCCCCAAATCACTAAACCAGAGCTGGCTTCTGGAAGCTTCAGTGATGAATTGTTGTATGAAATTACTGTGATTGCAATAGTCATTCACAAAAAATCTGGAAAGAATGAGAGAGGGATAGCATTGATTGCTTTAATAGATCTTTTTTATTAGTAACCTCAACTTATTAGTCTAATACAACCTAATACAATTATCAAAATTATAGAAATTATGAAATCTCATGTGTTCCTGTGATATCTTAAACATCCCTAATATGGGCACCCCCACCCCTCAAAAGTCCTTCATTATTAATCCAAATGACTGTCTGAAGGAAAAAATAGGTAGATATTTCAGAAAGAAAATTAGAGTGATATGTGAAAAAAGGGTAGAATCTTGAGTTGCTTGCCAAGCTACATTTATGAATGGGATTTTCTGAAAGATTGTCAGGAAGAGAAGTTATGCCTGTTTTCCATAAATCGTTTATTAAATTCTCCCAAAGCTGGCAAGTAACATTCTGTCTCATTTGTCTCCTTTATATCACACTATTGAACTGCAACATAATATATGTTGATTTGTGTGTTTCTATATTGGAAAATTCATATTTATTATGTCAGCAAAGTCAGATCTAATGCGGTGCTTCTAAGATTGTATTTGGACAGAAAAATAAAATGCAATACTCTTTGTATTTTGCACTGCAGACAGCAGTGCATTCTTTTGTTTAAACCCTTGAGAAAAGTGTGTTAGTTTTCAAGAGAATGTGGAGTTTTTCATGGAATATTGATCGTTACTTTGGGAAGACTAGACACACTCTAGAGAAAAATACTAAAGTCATAAATAAATAATGCAAAATATTGGCAGTAAGAAGCCAATGAGAAAATTGTAAGGCTGATACGCTATTTGATAAGTAAGTACATAGACTCTTAAAGCACATTTGTGTTTGAGAAGTTTAATTGTGCTGTCGTTGTTGAAGAAATGATGCACGTATACTTTAAATATTGAGAGAGATAATAAACACTTTTGATGATTTCAAAAATGTAGACTTGGTGGATGGCTACTTGTTTTACTACTCAGAGAGGTAAATTAGTTCAAGAGGAAAGATGTTATTATTATCAAGCAAATAAGGGGCTACTCTTCAGTGCTCCATCAATGATTACAGCTTTGAGTATAGCTTTTTTGCCCAGTTATTCAGAGGTATCAGGGTTAATTGTAATTGCAATGCAGGTAAGCAGTTATGTTCATAATTATATGAATAACACTTGTGAGCTCATTTAATGTTTCTAAACCATAGGTTTTAAATGATAATATTCTGTTGGTTTTCTCCTTCTTAATTAAAAGATTTTAATCATCTATATAAATATTAGTACTTTGTTAATTGGTCCAAACAGTTCAGAAAATGGTACTGTGCATTTTATTTAACTAAGCGGTAATTTTTGTTAAAATTCATTAAGACTCAAGTATTTTGGTTCCCTGAAAAAGCTACAACTAATCGTCACCTATATCATGTTTTTGCAGAAGTTATAAATGATGAAGTGAATAAATGAAATTCTCAAACTATTCTTTTGTTTTATCCTTTGCACCCAATAATTAGTATTAGGATGTCAAGGCGTTAGGATGTCAAGGCAAACCATGATTTATAAAACTACACCTTTCTTTTTAATGATTAAAAGATGCCAATGTACAAAGAGATAGAAAATAAAACATTTTATTTTAAACCTTTAAGAAGCTCTTGCTTTGTTATCTTTTACCATTGCTTCATCAGCCATCAATTTCAGGAATTGCACTTTTAATACAAAAATGGGTAACCTTTTTTTCTGATTAGGGGCTATACTGATTATTCAAAAGAAAAAAGTTGATTATTGCTCTTATGAGCTAATTTTATTTTAAGTACAGCATCACAATGTATTATTGAATTAAAACATGTTATATGAGCTATGCCCCAATCATTTTTGAAATCTTGTATTTCATCTGATTCTGGAAAATCAATATTCTTTTGTCTCTAATTGTTCAGTTGCAGAGTTAGAAATAGAATGTATGATGGTTTGATTTGCTCCTGGGTTGCATTTATCATTTCTATTAATGCTTTTTATACTCAACATCAATTTTTTAAAAGGCTTTTTTAAAAAAACAACAACAAAAACAAAGCTGTTACTTTTCTCTAACAATACCATTTTGCTTTACAGGATTTATGAACGGGTGATAGATCGCCCAGAAACAAATCTGACTCCAGGAAGCAATTTGTGGCTAGGACAACGCAACAGAAAACATGGCTTTTTTAAGGTAAGGATGCAAAACACAGCCACAGATGAAAAAACAATAGAGTGAAACTTGAAATACTTATTGCTATTTCAAATAATAGTTATTTTTCTCTTTGAATGTGTATTTGTATTACAAAAGATAAGAGTGCTTATAGAACTTCAGTCATTTGCACTGATTGTGTACAATATTTTTTTCAGACAGTATTTTTTATTATAACATGCAGTAAATATCCTATATTAACATTCTCCAACCTGGTACTCTTTAGATACGCTGGACTACAAGCAGTGTAATTCTTAGCCATCCAAATTTCATAATGCTATATTATTTGGAGATGATGGGAATCATACTTCCAACATAAGACACCAAGTTGTGAAAGATCATGCCCAGAATACATTATGGGTAGTAAAGACAATGAGTCCTATCTACCTGGCAGTTCCTGGATAACCCTGGATCATCCCAAACTGTAAAGTTAGTTGTGCTTAGTGTTTGAAAAAGAGACCACCAGGAATTCCAAGGCTGTGATTTAGACTAGACAAAAAAAAAAAAAAAGGAAAACATCCCATAAGCATGGGGACCCATAGCGGGCGAGAAAGCAAATGTCAAAATGTGCCTGGATATGTTATCACACAAATGCCTCAGTGTATGTACTGACATCTGACATGGTAGCACAGGTACATAAAGGTGGCATTTATGGCATGTCTATGCACGTGTATCATTTTGTCATTGCTGTGGGTGGCTGAAGACGCTGCTGCTCATGAAATCACTAAAGGAACCGTGGTGGCAGAGTGGTTAGAATGCAGTACTGCAGACGACTTCAGCTGACTGCCGGCTGACTGCAGTTTGGCAGTTTGATCCTCACTGGCTCAAGGTTCTTCCATCCTTCCGAGGTTGGTAAAATGAGGACCCGTATTTTGGGGGCAATATGCTGACTCTGTAAACCGCTTAGAGAGGGCTGTAAAGCACCGCGCTATTGCTATTTATAGGAAACAATGTATTCTTGTGCTTCCTTTCTAGTTTCATTCATTGTTTGGTTTATATAGATTCTACAGGGAATGTTAGCTGAATCTTACTGATGCTGCTGGAATCTTTTGGGTTAATCTGCACATGTCCAAAATATGTCCACAGTTGCATCAAGGGACTAAGGGCCTTTCCCCAAACTGCCTTTAGGTGTATTGGTGTATTGGATCTGCAGTCCTAGAACTCCCAACCAATCATCCCAATATACTGTATCCGAAAAGCACTAGGCTGGGGAGAGTGCAATTAATATTAGAAATGCATTTCTACAAATCCAGTTGGTACCTATATATGTCAGCCGGCTCAAATATTTCCACTGAATGTGGCAGTGGTAGAAAAATGATTTTACTAATCTATCAACAGAGCAAGTGTCAGTGATGTGATAGTCCTTAGAAGAAGAAGTTCTGTTTTGTCTATTTTTTTCCAAAGCTGGCAAAAGCAAAGGATTCCCTCCCCCCACAACTTGGAATCTACTACTAAATTATAAAAAGTCATGGAGCCTTCATGTCATTGATAAGAACACCAATATCTAAGGTTCCTATTGACAGCACAGAGGCTTTACTATTTGTGTCTGTGCATGTATTTATATTCACTCATTCATTCATAGATGATATCTCTTGTTTCTATGAAAAGATGGGACTCTCCTTTCTATTTCGTCCCTGCATCTTCCATGAAATTATTTAATTGAGACATTGTAAAGAAATGTAAAATCATTATGCATTATGCTCTGTTGCTAGATACTATTATTATTTTACTTTATGTGTGAGGTTTTTTTTATTAAAAGAATGGCATATTATGAATTGTTGGTTGCTTCCTTATTCTAAACACCAAATACTGGTCCAGATATTATATTTACTTGGGAAGAACGTTTTCTTGTCTCTGTCACTGCTTGGAAGTCAAGGAACAGTGATACCATGTAGGACATTACCATACCATACATTCCTCCTCTTAAACATAATTCTATGATGAATCAGTTATAGTGATTAAAAACATTTATGGCAGAGATAAATATTCAAAGAATATACCAGAATGAAAGCAGAATACATTTTAAAGCAATTTTCATTGAGCATGTTGGCTTGCAGTTTTTTGAATGACAATGATTCTGGCCTATCCTGCTCTTCTCACTTATGACATACAGATAATGAAAAAATCAAGATGCCATGCCTTGAAGCAACACACTTTTTAAAAGGCTGGTGCTTTGTATGATTGCAGCCTCCATCTTGATTTTTAATCTCCCCATAAGGTAAAGGTAAAGGTTTTCCCTGTCCAGTCATGTCTGACTCTAGGGGGCAGTGCTCATCTCCGTTTCTTAGCTGAAGGAGCCAGTGTTGTCTGAAGACACTTCTGAGGTCATGTGGTCAGCATGACTATACACCAAGATGTACGGAATAGTGTTACCTTCCTACCAAGATGGTGCCTTTTTATCTACTCACATTTGAATGTCTTCAAGTGCTAGGTTGGCAGGAGCTGGGACAGATAATGGGAGCTCACCCCATCACACAGCACTCGGGTGTTGAACTTGGGCTGTCAGCTTTTCAGCTGACAAGGTCAATGTTTTTAACTGCTGAGGCATTCCTCCCCCCCATAAGTCCTCTGATTACAGGTGAAGGATATTTTAAAAACTAGTTGGCTGTTTCTGGTTCCTTCCCAGATGAATACTTTTAATAGCTTTTGGAAGACAATTCATATTGTGTGCAATTACCTGTATTTTCTTGAAACTGTCACACTGGGCTGCCAAAACTTCAGTTCTTACAATGGTTGAAGGAACCATTAGATGCAGAGATGAAATAGTCACATATACAAACAAAAGATTGCTCAATTTGTACAAACACTCTAAGAGGTTTTAATATATACAGATAATTTTAATGCATTTTCCCCATTTAAATTTTGATGGAGAAATGCTTTAATGCCTAGTCTTTATTTCTCTGCCTAATGGTTGAGCTGTCACCCTGAAGTGAAATTGATGGCATTATTTTTTTTACAGCTGTTGTGCTGCTTTTTTTTTTAAACTTCAGCTGCTTCCTATAATTCTGCAGATGGAAAACATATGTTTATGGACATACAGTGTACACACACAAAACCGCAGACATACACTATTAGTAATAGTAGTCATACAATTTAGACATCTGTAACTCTTATTTGATAGAAACAGCTGATGTTGAAGAACTGATGACTATTATCCAAGTTTATGTTAATATTTTTTATACATCAAGACTTTGAAACTGCAGGATAGCTGCTAATAGGATAACAAACTGCCAGTTTTTATAGATCATAATGAGAGCAGACAAGTGTTTTTCTTTGGTTTATGAATGTCTGAGTGTTTACTAACTCTGCAGGGCAAAAACACTTAATTGGTTGTATTTTAAGCTTGCCTGTTATAATTTTACAAGTGTTATATTTTGTTCTTATTAGCTAGTGCTAAACGTATTCTTTTGGTAGTTTATAAGCAATATGTATTCCTTATTATTATATTTACACACTGAACAAAAGAACCTGCAATAGTTAGAATAGAATAGAATAGAATAGAATAGAATAGAATAGAATAGAATAGAATAGAATAGAATAGAATAGAATAGAATAGAATAGAATAGAATGGAATGGAATGGAATGGAATGGAATGGAATGGAATGCAATGCAATGGAACGGAATGAAACGGAATGGAACGGAACAGAACAGAACAGAACAGAACAGAACAGAATAGAATAATAGAGTTGGAAGAGACCTTGGAGGCTTTCTAGTCTAACTCCTGCTCAGGCAGGAAACCCTACACCATTTCAGACAAATGGTTGTCCAATCTCTTCTTAAAAACTTCCAGTGTTGGAGCATTCAAAACTTTTGGAGGCAAGTTGTTCCACTGATTAATTGTTCTAACTGTCAGAACATTTCTTCTTAGTTCTAAGTTACATCTGTCCTTGATAAGTTTCCATCCATTGCTTCTTGTCCTGCCCTTTGGTAAATAGCTTGACTCCTTCTTTGTGGCAGCCCTGATATTGGAACACTGCGATCATGTCATCTCTAATCCTTCTTTTCATTAAACTAGACATACCCAATTCCAGCAACCCCCAGTTCCCTAATCAACTTCTGTTGCTCTTCTCTGTACTCTTTCTAGAGTCTCAACATCTTTTTTTACATCATGGTGACCAAAACTGGATGCAGTATTCCAAGTGTGGCCTTACCAAGGCATTATAAAGTGGTATTAACACTTCACGTGATCTTGATTCTATCCATCTGTTAATGCAGTCTAGCCTTTCCCTTACCAGAATAAGTTGTTTCAGAGTTTTAGTATACAAAACTTTTTTTGTAAATATTTTCACAAAAAAGTATGTGTTTAAACAAACACTTTTCTTTTGACTTTTGGAAGAAATAATGCCTTCAAAGTTCTATATTATTATGAAAATTATACTAAGCTTGTTTTGATTGCTAAGAAGGAAGCAGTATATATCTTCAGCTCCTCTTTTTAAGATAAGAATAACTCAAAATATTCAGGAATGTAATCTGTTCCTATTCTTTTTTTTCCAAAATATTTTATTGATTTTTTAATTTTAACAAAAAGTACTTGAGACACACCATGGTGGTTGGGTGAACAAAGATTCCAAAATACAAACACACATGAACAGCTCAAACTTAATACATATACTGCCATCTCTCTATTTCCCTCAAACAACATAATAAATTTAATATATTCCATTTCTATCCTAAATTTCTTTTCTTTTTTTCCAATAATATAGCATGATATTTATGAGATGTTATCATACATTCTTTTCACATTCATATATGAAATACTTTTAGTAAAATGGAATAAGTACATACACATGACTTTTGGTGTTGCTCGTCCATTTCCCCTTTCACCATATCCACACTCCTTCTTCTCTACCTTCGTTCTCCCTTTCTTCTCTTCCCTACTTCCCTCTTCCCCTCTAGACCACTCTCCTCCTTTCTCCCCACTTCTCCTCTTCTCCTCCAACCTTTCTACTTCCTTCTCCCCTCCTTTACTCTTTTCTCTCTCCTCTCCCTTCTTCCCTCTCATCCCTCTTCAGATACAGTTCAGGGGTAATGTCCGAGCAACTCCTCTCTCCAAATTTCTCTATCTGTATTGTATACAATAAGATTAATTTTCTCTTACATTAATACTTCTATTTTATCTAATCTTCTCGGTATATACTTCTTAAAAAAAAGTTTTTTTATTGGTTTTTCCCGCTTTTTCCAAAGAGCTTAGGACACAATATGGTGATCAGAATGTCCAATCATTCAAAAACAAAATCATATAAGTATAGCTCAAATTAATTATCAAAATTTTCCTCTCTATTTCTTGAATATAGTATTGCTTATTAAAATTTATACAGTTTTAAGTAAAGTTCAATCAAACAAAAATCATCGATCACATGCAATTAAAATCTATATCCTGTTTTTAAGCTTTGCTAATTACAGTTATCATACTCCAATTACATTTAGTAAGTATATAATTGTGATTTCAGGTATCCTTAATACAAGATGATTCATTGAGACAGATTTTTTTTCCTTTCCCTATCACAAGTAACTCTTCCTCTCTCTCTTTTACAACATACCGGTATTTATCATATTTAAAATAATAATATAAGTCCAACAAAGACAGTTCTATTTTTAAGAGTATATTCTATCATTTCATCAGTCTACATCTATAAAAAAAATCTTTTTAAACCCTTGATAAAATGTATATCTTCAAATACTTATCAACTATAATATCAGGAAATCCTCATCTTTCATTCCTAATTAAATCAGACACGTTCTCTTTCTCTATTACAACATAGTTATCAAGTTTAAAATTACTATATAAGTCAAAAAAGGGAAAAAAATAATAATAATACATTTATATATATATATATATATATATATATATATATATATATATATATATATATATATATATATATATATATATATATATATATATATATATATATATATATATATATATATATATATATATATATATATATATATATATATATATTCAATCATTTCGTCATCTATATCTATATCTAGACAGGTTTACTCCCTCAGGTTTACCTCCCTCCTTTATTAGAGACTACTTAAAAATATCCACAAATGTCTGCCTCCAAAGGTCTAATAGCCAGCTTTGCCACCCAGCTGTCAAGTTATCTTTTCTCTTTTATTATCACATAAAATCTAATCCCTGATAAGTAAAAGGGAGCGGCTACTAATAAAAAGGCCAGAGGACAAAGTCACCAAAGAAGGACTCAAGATCTTAAGAAAGCAATTTGACATGTTGATGGCTGACCAAGTTGCAAGGAATATACAATATGCAAAACATAAGACATTCTGCAAGGCCAACAAACCGGGCCGCTGGCTAGCCTACACTATAAGAAAGAAACAGAAATCCCGCATAATTGAAAAGATAGAATACAAAGGCAAGGAAGAATTCCGACAAAAAACCATCAAGAAAGCCTTCACGGAGTTCTACTCGAAACTATATGCCGAGGATAAGATACAAGACAAAGAGATAGATGAGTTCCTACAAAACGAAAAGATACAGGCGATTACCGACACACAAAGAGAAGCCCTGAATGCCTTAATCACAAAAGAGGAAATACACTCAGCGATCACACAACTGAAAGCAGGAAAATTGCCCGGGACGGATGGGATAACAGCGACCTACTACAAACACCTCCAAGAGGAGATGCTAGAACCCCTCAGAAAACTATTTGCCAACATTCAAGAAGGAGGCCAGGTCCCACCATCCTGGAAAACAGCCTACATCTCATTAATCCCAAAGGAGGGGAAAGACAACACACAGCCCGCAAACTACAGACCCATCTCACTACTAAACACAGACTACAAAATCTTCACAAAAATTTTGGCCAATAGACTAATGACTGTACTACAAAAAACAATACACCCGGACCAAAGGGGATTTATACAAGGACGCCAGATGAAAACCAACGTGAGACAGCTGCTGAACATAATAGAATACCTGCAAAAGCACAACCAGATACCTGCCGCTCTTATGTTTGTGGATGCAGAAAAAGCTTTCGACAGACTGCACTGGCCGTTCCTGACGAACTTGGTCCGGAAGATGAAAATGGGAGTACAGTTTCTCAACTCCATAACGGCAATTTACCAGAAACAAACAGGTCAGATCATTGTCAATGGAGACTTAATGGACTCATTTAATATAGAGAGAGGCACGAGACAGGGCTGCCCGCTGTCCCCCCTGCTATTTGTCCTAACACTGGAAATTTTACTGAACAGAATAAGAGCGGCAGAGGATGTACAGGGCATACAGATTAAACAGCAAGAATACAAACTATGTGCCTTTGCGGATGACCTGCTGGTGACAATGTCGCAACCAGCACAATCAGCAAGGAAATTGATGGAGATAATGGAGGACTATGGTAGGGTGTCAGGCTTCAAAGTAAATATATCAAAAACAAAGATGCTAGTCAAAAACCTAGACAACAAAGCAAAACGGAATCTGGAAAGAATAACGGGTTGTGAAATAGTCAAGAAAGTCAAATACTTAGGAGTGGAGATAGAATCAACAAATGCGAAATTATACAAGAATAACTATGAGGTCCTGTGGAATAAGATACAAGCAGACCTGGAAAGGTGGAAATCACTACGTCTGTCCCTGCTCGGCAGGATAGCGACAGTAAAGATGAATGTATTACCCAGATTTTTATTTCTCTTCCAAATGCTACCCATACTCAAGAAGGATGCGGACTTAGACAATTGGCAGAAAGGCATCAACAGATTTATTTGGGATGACAAGAGACCGAGGGTGAAACTAAAAATCATCCAAGACGCAAGGGAGAGAGGGGGACTCAAAATGCCTAATCTAAAGCTATATTACTATGCAGCAACGTTGGTGGCGGTTAGTGACTGGATCAACATGACAAATGATAGAGTTCTGAATGTTGAGGGGCATGGTCTACGATTCGGCTGGCACGCATACCTAGTATACGACAAAAAGGCAGATAGGAACTTCAAGGAGAACCCACTACGAATCCCATTGCTATGGGTCTGGAAGAAATATAAGCACCTCCTACACGACAAGATTCCCATCTGGACGATCCCTGGACACGCAACAGGGGATATGAACACATCCCAAGGGCAAGAAGTGGTGCCCTACAGTGAACTTGTACTGGGAGAAGAAAACGGGTTCCTCTTGAAATCTCAAGCAACGCTAACAAACAGAGGAATAGGAAGTAACTGGCTATCATATATACAACTACAATCAAGGTGGCGTAAAGACAAGAAGAAGGGCTTCTCCCAGACCGACGAGAATCTAATTAAACAGATTAGAGAACAGGGGATTATGCACATCAAACGAGTGTACAGCATTCTGATAGAAATGGACTCTGAAACCGAGCTAGTCAAGAACTGTATGATAAAGTGGGCACAAGACTTCGGACACCCTATCACCATGGACATGTGGGAGAAAATCTGGGTGAGGAATGTAGAATTCACGAAATCGCAACACTTAAGGGAAAACTTCTACAAGATGTTCTATAGATGGCACCTAGACCCGAAAAAAATATCACTCATCTACCCGGACTCCCAGCCCAAATGCTGGAGGTGCGGGGACGGGGAGGCTACTTACTTTCATATATGGTGGACATGCAGAAAAATCAAAGCATTCTGGAGGAAGATATGGTGGACACTCCAAACTATTTTCAAAAAGCGTATAGAATTTCTACCTCAGGCTTTTCTGTTAGGGATCACAAAGGATATCACTACCTCAGAGACAAATTTATTTTTGAACTTAATTACAGCAGCCAGATTGTTGGTGGGACAGTACTGGAAGAATCCGGAAATACCGCCTATTGAAGAATGGACTTTGAAAGTAATAAATTTGGCGGAAATGGCAAAAATATCAGCATACTTGAAAAACCGCTCCAATGAACAATTTGTGACTGACTGGAAACAGTGGATAGACTATATCCAAGAGAGACACCAATCAAACAGAATGCAGCTGGCGTTCAGCTAAGGATCGATGGGAGGAGGGATGAAGGGCTAACAAATCAAATGTTTACAAAAACTAACACCCAACGTTGAATGTATATGTTCTATAACTAATGCCTCTTAACATAACCTTATGACTAACGTTGTTTGCTTTAATATTGTTAAAGTAGACTGAATCTCTACCTCAGGATATGAAACTTTTACCTCAGGATCTCAGGTTGGGGACCATAAAAGATTGCACTAGTAATGGGATGAAGTCAACTCAGAAGCGCAAACGCACAATATGCGATAGACTAGATACAGTAGATAGACCATATATAAGAGAAACACCAATCAAACAAAATGTATTCGGAGTATACTTGAAGATGTAAGGGAGGAGGGGACAACGTTTACTAAAACAGATGTTTACAAAGATTAATACCTAATGTTGTATGCTATGTTCTAGGATGATTGCTTAGCAATAGGATCTTATGTTTAATGTTGATCACATTAATATTGAAACGGATAGGGGAAACACC
Organism: Bothrops alternatus; assembly: GCA_034064705.1. Taxonomy (NCBI): domain Eukaryota; kingdom Metazoa; phylum Chordata; class Lepidosauria; order Squamata; family Viperidae; genus Bothrops; species Bothrops alternatus. The sequence continues at coordinate 5,227,936 of JARGCV010000003.1, read as the reverse complement.
AATCAAAATAAAATGTAACAGGAGTATAGTTGAGGCTAGACGCGAGGAGTGGGGAAAAAGGCTTACTAACTCAGACGTTTTCAAAGACTAATACTTAGTATTGTGTACCAGGTGTCATGATGATTGCTGCATAATAGATTTTTATGCTCAATGTTGATTGTTTTAATAAAAGAATTTTTATAAAAAAAAAATCTAATCCCTCTTCAAACAACAGGGATAAATACAGTTAAAATTTCACTTTTTGCCACCAGATGTCCTCAGTGGACTATAAAGTCTTTTTCTTTCTTTCTTTTTTCCCCCAAGTTAAAAAGAAAAGGAAAGTTTTCTCTTTTTCTTTTTTTAAAAAATCAACAAAAATATCTCCTACATTATCAGATTAAAAAAGGAAAGTAACAATGTCCCTTTTTTTCTTCTTTTCCCCTGAAATTCACCCAGCAGAAGTCAAATAGTAAAAAAAAACACAATCACACCTACAAAAATTAATCTTTTCTTTTTAGCTCTTCTTTCCAGATATAGGCAGCCACCACTTTTTTAATAAAGGAAAATAAAAACTCTTTACAGGAAAAATCAGAATAAAGAGAGAAAGAAAGGTCTCACCCGGATTCACTACGCTGGTTCTTCATGCTTAGATGTTCTTTGACTTGTGGTTGGTGCGGCTAGGTGATCGGCCATTTTACAGCCGATCTTCTCCGTCGGCCCTCAGAGTCAGCTCGGACAGCTGGAGGAGCCGCTGCTCCTCTGCAGCCGAGCACAGCCTCCTCGATGGTAGTTGCACTCTTCAGGGCAACTTTCGACCCCCGCAGGGGTCTACCAGCGGAGGGAAGCCAGCTAAACGAGGAGACAAGTCTCCCCGTACAGCTAGAGGCGCCGCGATCCGGAACCGGAAGTCTGTTCCTATTCTTTTTGTCATCCAGTGCAACATTCAAATATTTTTTCCTTTATGATAATTAGGTCCATACTGGATTATATTGAATTCTCATAGTTCAGAGAAGATTTTATTTTGTTGGAAAGAAGAAAAAAAATAATCATCTAACAGTATAAAGGAAATCCTCAAAGCACCTTTCCAAATAGTGATTCTGACTGAAAAGTTCTATCTGTAAAATCAATATGGTTTTGCGCTAGTCAGAGTGGAAGCCATTTATTTACATGCAAAATATCTTCATAAAAGAGTACCTAGAAATAAGCTTCACAAAAAGAGTGAGCATTCTGATCCTGTCTTTTTTACAAACAGAAAAAAGGTCATAATGTTGAAGGTGTGTTGAGCATTCATATACAGTATATACTGTGTGTGTGTGTGTGTGTGTGTGTTGTGGAATCTCAAAACAGAGAAGTAGAAAGATCTTTTTGACTGGCAAATGTTTTCAAACATTCCTATAGAAATATAGGAATAATTATAATAATGAACAGAAGACCTTCCTAACCCTAGTGATTTACTGTTCTGTCTTAAGTATCATTGAACTATAAGCTCTTCAGTAGTTTTCTGCTTTGAGATAAAAGATCATATGCTAATAATACAGTAACCCAAAGCCCACACTTCTTCAACCAAGGCACCGAAGTCATTTTTCATTAACATTCTGAAAATATTTTTGCTTACAATATTACATAGTCTTAGATCTCAAGATGTGCCTTCCATTTGTTCTTTCTGAGTCATTCAAACCTGGTGGGAAGTTCCTGCTTGGACTATATTTGGTTTGTGATGCAAAGCCATTTTCAGTCCTAGTGCTTTCTTGGACATGGTGTTTTTGCCATGGGCTTCCTTCTAGGAATCTAAATTTGACTTCTTTTTTTAGATGGATCTTAGAATTCTTCTCCTTATTCAGGAAGCTTTTAGATGTTGGACTTGGGAAATGGGCATTGCTTATGGGCACTTCCAGAGTGAGATTCTGATCCATCCATGCTTTGGATTAATTATCAAGGGTACTCTATGGCACATCATCATCATCATCATCATCATTAATGAGAATGTGCAATTACAACAGTTCATAACTTCTTCCTGCTGCGATTTCTTGTTTCAGAAACGTCCTTTTGCTAGAGTTGTTGCAGAAATGGTTGTTTTTTTACTTTATTGTTATTGGCAATAGCTTAGCACATGTGGATTGAAAGGTCTCTGCTTGCCTCTTTGTCAATATAATTGTGTATTTGTAGTGTGTGTGTGTGTATGTGTATCTCTGTCTCTCTATCATCTCTTCTCTCTATCATGTCTCTCTCTAACATCTCTATCTCTATCATCTCTCTTTTCCCCCATCACCATCACCATCTCCACTTTATTAAAATTCTACAAAAGATAATATATGTAAGAAAAGAAAAAAGTAAGGGGTAAAGTGCAAGGAATAAGAAAAAATAAAAATGTAATTTCTGACTTTCTTCGGTACAGGTACAAATGTGAAATACATCAACCTTTTATTATACAGTACAATATTACATAGTATTTCTATAATCTTAAACAATTTTAATCATGAAATCCCAACATTAAAATTTCATTTCTTTCAGTTTCGAGTCCAAAGTGATCTCCATGTAGAAACAAAGCTAGACAAAGTCTTTTCTTTGATAAAGCAGTTTCATCATCTGAGCCAATTCCATTAATTTCACCATCCATTCTTCCATTGTGGGAATCAAGTGGTTCCTTCCATCTCTGTGCATGCAAAACTCTCACTATTCTTATCATATATAGAAACAAAGTCCCATTTTTTTCTCAAGCCAGGATGGTCATATTCTAACTGTTTTTTATTAGTCTTACAGATATTTACCACAGAAGCAAATAAAGAGCATTCTAAGAACAGTTTACTCAACTTTCTTCTAGGGTTCTGCAGGATTCTCAATTTCCCATGATGAATTTCCACAGAGAACAATAATAAAAATAATAATGGGTTTGTAGCTATTGTGGTACCTCTAGTTTAGACTGGCCAGTGTGACACTGATACCTATAATTCACAATTAGATTAAAATCTGGATTTTTAATGCTTATGTTCAGAACTTAATGTCTGCAGCCTAACTATCATTCTGAGTCTTTTTTTTTGCAGTGTTATTATGCTTATTGCTGTGTCCTTTAAAAGTGATTAAATTAAAATGATGAATTTATTTAGTTTTCTTTTATTTTAGCCTGATTACTTTATGGCTTTTGGATAGCTATAATTCTTTTAATAAGTCAAAATGAGTGAATTCTTATAATAAAGTATGTCTTCCAGACAAAGCAGAATGCTGTGTAATGAAACCTTGGACCAGGTGCTGTAGCATAATAGCTACTGTATTAGTGAATGCTGTCTTACAGCACCAATGGATCTGTAACTGATGTTATCCTGCAATGTTTGCTGTCATGATCCATTCAAGTCAGGCTAGAATTTAGCCTGCAGCCTGACATTCCCTATCTCAGGAAGCCATTAGTGGCTGTTTGACTAGTTTTTTCTGATAATTGAAAATAAGGACAAACGCAAGATCCTGGCTCACCTGACAAAGAGGATGGAGAGGAGAGCTCCCTCCTATTCCCGCAGACTGTCCTTTCAACCTGATGCAGGCACGGATCAGGGGGCCTTTTCCCATCCCTATCAGCCCAGATTGGACCGTCAAGGTGAGAGAAAAAATAATAGGGACAGGTTCAGACAACAGGTCCAAGCAAGGCGGCCTTTTCGAGGAGCCGGGGGGCGTCCCTACCGCAGATCCAAGTGATGGCCCGGAGGACTCCCCCATTGGTGGCCGGCTAGCCCTTTTTGCTCACAAATGGCAAGCCACCACCACGGACTTCTGGGTCCTAAATACCATCAGATTCGGCCTATCTCTAGAATTCATCTCAACACCCTTGAACTGGTTCATTCCTTGCCCATTTCCAAAAGTTCTGATCAAGAAGAACCTCACCAAGGAGGCCATCCAACACATTCTGGACATTCAGGCTATAGAACCGGTAGAAAGAGATCAGTGGGGACAAGAATTCTATTCCATCCTATTCATAGTCCCAAAGAATTTGGAGGGGGGTGGAGAGCAATACTAGACCTAAAGAGTCTGAACAGACATCTGGAGTACAAAAAAAATTCAAAATGCAAACCCTTCACTCGATATTAGCAAGCATCAGGAAGGGAGACCTTCTGACATCCATAGATCTGACGGAGGCCTACCTTCACATTCCCATACGTCTGGACCACCGGAGGTTCTTCAGGTTCTACCACACAGGTCAACACTTCCAATACAGGGCCCTACCTTTTGGACTTTCTTCAGCTCTCAGGGTGTTCACAAAGGTAATGGCAACAATCGCCGCACACTTGAGAACAATTCCGGTGCGCATCCAATGCTATCTGGATGACATTCTCATCCAATCCTCATCGGTCCAGACAGCACAGTCAGACCTGGCACTGACTCTGAAAACCCTTCAAGACCACGGGTTCTCAGTAAATTTTCAGAAGAGTCAGACCTTCCGTCAAACTGTCTTCTTCATCTGGGAGCAGTCATACACACACAAAAATGCACGGTCCATCTCTCTCAGGACCGTCAATGCAGCATTCGAACCCTGGTCAGGCTCATCCGAAGGAAACGATCCTCAACGCTGGCTACACTCTCACAGTTGTTAGGAAAGATGGTGTCATGCCTCACAATCATACCTTGGACAAGGCTACACTCCAGAGAGCTCCAGTAGTTCCTACTTCCGTTTGAAAGAGTGGAGATAGGCTCCTTAAACCGAAGAGTGAAAGTGCCACCAAAGGTCCTGAGGTCACTCCAGTGGTGGTCCTTCCCAGCGATGGGGAAGGGATACTTGTTTAGGGAAGCCAACTGAGTTACCCTTACAATGGATGCCAGCCTATTCGGTTGGGGAGCGCACCAGCAATCACAGCTAGCACAGGTTCAATGGTCAAAGAAAGACCTAAAGCACAACATAAACTGGCTAGAACAGAGCCATACACCTGGCCCTCTGTCACTTCTGCAGCACAGTAGCGCATCGACATGTGCTCATACTCACGGACAACGTGGCGGCCAAAGCGCACGTCAACCAACAATGAGGCACGTGATCCAGGGCCCTCATGAACGAAGCACAAGTGCTGGGAACCTGGGCAGAAAACAACCTAACCTCCATCAAGGCTGAGCACATCTAAGGAGAAGCCAATCACCAGGCAGACTTCCTGAGCAGGAGAACGATAGACCACTCAGAGTGGAGCCTGCACCCTGCTCTCTTCAGAGAGGCAGCAGAGAGATTCGGCCATCTAGTGCTGGACCTGTTTGCCAGTCCAAAGAATACTCAGCTTCTGAGGTTCTTCTCTTGTTTTCCGACACCAGAAGCAGAGAGAGCGGATGCACTCCGAGGCCACTGGCCGAAAGGACTGCTGTATGCATTCCCACCTCTTCCTCTGTTACAAGCAACCATCAGGAAGATTTTGCAGGAACAGGTGGAGGTGATACTCATTGTACCGCTCTGGCCAAGACGGCCGTGGTTTGCCGATCTCGTAAACCTATCTACATCTCCACCATGGAGGATTCCACACGACCAAATTTCCCTCAACCAGGGGTCCCTGCTACATCCAGACCCACAGTGGCTCCAATTGATCGCCTGGCACTTGAGCGGAGTCTCCTAGAGAGAGACAACTTCTCACAAAGAGTCATTAGGACTCTCCAGGCATCTAGAAGGCCTACAACTAACAGGATCTATGATTCCACTTGGAAAAATTATTGCAGTTGGTGCAACAGGCAACAACTAGACCCATGCAACATCTCTATCCCAGATATCTTAGACTACCTAGCAGAAGGTCTGGATAAGGGGTTAGCACCCAATACAATTCATAGACTGGTAGCTGCCCTATCAACCATTCTTACCTATGGCAAGTCTGAAACTCTAGCCAGACACCCAGTGGTGCGATCCTTTGTAAAGGGCACATCTAACAGTAGACCACCTGTGGTATACAGATACCCCTCCTGGGATCTACCTAAGGTCCTACAGGCCATAACCTTACCTCCGCTTGAGCCTGTCAGGATCTGCGACCTACAATACCTGACCCTTAAGGTTGCCTTCTTAGTCGCTGTTACCTCAGCAAGATGCATCTCAGAACTAGCAGCCTTGTCAGTGAGGGAGGACCTTTGTACCTTGCACATGGACAGGGTGGTGTTATGCTTGGACCCCTCCTTTGTACCAAAGATCAATTCCCTATTCCACAGAACACAAGAGGTGGTGCTACCAAACTTTTGTCCCGAACCATCTCATGAATTTTGGAGCACAAGTGGCACACCTTAGACGTTTGCAGAGTTTTAAAACAGTACGTCAAGTGAATGGCATCCTTCCGTAAATTGGAAGCACTGTTTGTCTCCTTTCATTCTCACACAAGAGGTCGGAGGGTCACTGCATCCACAATCGGTAGATGGATTAGAAGGTATATAGCGGAGGCATACAGGGGACAGTCCTTGACGGTCCCCAGATGAATCACTGCACACTCCATGCACAGTGCTGCACCCTCAGCAGCATGGGCAACTCAGGCTTCAATTGAAGAAATATGTAGAGCGGCGACATGGACGTCGCCTTCCCCTTTTAAAAGACATTACAAATTAGACAGATTCACATCTGCGGAGGCCTCCTTTGGCAGGAGGGTACTCCAGTGCATAGTATCAGAGAGTGGGACACAGGCCCAGACGACATCTCACCCACAAGAACAGTGAAACTTTGGTATGTCCCATTGGTGGATTCTCCACTTGTCATACTGGAGAAGGGGCGTTGGTCTTACCTAAGCGCCTTTTCTCAGCATAACGATGGAGAATCCACTCCCACCCTTGAGGCCAGTCAGGTCCTGTGGGGGGAGAGGATGGAGTCAACACAAGAAAACATAGCCAAACAGCTTTCGCCTCGTCGAGACTGGGGAAGGGAGGTCCCAGGAAGAGAGGTGGAGCAAAATTGGACAACTAGTCTACGGGCAGAAGACGAAGTTAACCCATTGGTGGATTCTCCATCGTCATGCTGAGAAAAGGCGTTCAGGTAAGACCAACGCCCCTTTACAGTCACACACCCATTGTAGTTGCACCTAAATGAATGAAAATGATCTATCTGCCTGATAAATAACTAATTACCCTGCATAATGAAAAAAGGACATCATTTAAACATATAGTTCAGTGCTCCAAAAGCAGTGGATAGTATTTTGACATTTAGATAGCATGTAGCCTGGGCTAAGCTTGGCTAATATCTTTTTTGAGTTTAGAAGTAATGCTTTAAAAATAAGTCAAATGGGGAACATTTATTTGATTAGAGTGGACATGTTAATAAAAGCAAACCAAAACCTGTAGAAAAATCTATAGTGAGGCTTAAACCAAGAGAACAAATCATGTTTTATTCTTAATCAGAGGTGATGTGATGTGATGTGATATGGTGTAATTGTGATATTCAGCTGAGTGCTTATTTAAACTAATTTTAATTTAAAATCCTCAATCCATTTCTAATCACAGAAAGCTACTTTTGGCCCTAAGTGCAGATATGGATCTTTACAAGCACCACAAAATAGATTAATGGAGTTATCCATCTGGATGTTCATTTTATGGGTAAAACTATGTCCTTTTGGATTTAAAAAAACCCTTGGTTTTCATTCCTACCTATTTAAATATTGATTTCAGCTGTGTGAAGCTTGTATGTGTTTGATTTCTACCGATTGGGCAATAGACTTTTTTTATAAAAATGTTATTAATGTTGTGCGAGAGTTGTGCAGTAATCAGGTTATTTTCATTAAGGTTTTCAATTAATATTTCATTTTGAAATAGCAAATGGCAAGTAATACACACAGATCGTCTTTTGCTTTTAGAGCAAGTGAACATATAAATGTTACATGATGCTGCATTTGCAATGCTTGAAGCACTAAGGCTTATATTTTATTTATAGTACAAGCTTTGTATTCTGGGTAAGATACAGTGTTCTCCATCTGCACCACTCTAGTTGTAAGTAATCTTTGTCAAGTCAGTCTTTTTCATTATCAAAAGCAAGCTTTAATGAAACAATTAATTCTTTTTTTTTAACCTCTGTAGAATTTTCAGAATGAATACTTCATTTAAATTCTAGACTGAAGCTGTATTTAAAAAATGAAAGCAGTACTACCTGCCACAATTATTCCCTCATTTCTTCTCATATCATACTGAAGATAGTGAGATAATCAAGAGAAGATAAAATAAAGACATTTTCTGGGAGGTGAAGACATGATTGTAAGACCAGTGACGAATTTAGCTTCATTTCTGAATAGATTTGGAATTTTTTTCCAAGGTTTTTTTTCCCCTCTCAGTTTATTTTCCCTTTCTCTTCTGCACAAAAAGCTTGCTCAGTTATAAAGTGATGTGATGAACCTATTGGGGGTAATATTACATCTAGAAAGGCCAAGTTTACCAGTCTGGGATTAAATGAAATATTCAAAATGAGCATGTTTACATTTTTTCCAGTGGAATAGCACCTGTTGAAAAATAAGATAAAGGCCAAACTTCATTGATAATAGAGGGAGAGTGATGAGAAAGTGAGGGACATGTTGCTAGTCCCCTATCTAGCAGAAAGACAAAATGGAACATATGTAAGGTATAATAGACTGCTAGGGATTTTCCAAGTCCTGCTGTGCTGCCTCATTGTAGTGGTATGATGCATGAAGTCTACACCAAGAATGTATACTCCCAGTAGGGTCACTCATCATGTGAAGGTCATCTCAGCTGTTAAAACAAACATTATATTGCAGCAGTGATATCAGCAAAAACATAATTTCATACTTGCAAAAGAAGATAATGGTATATTTTTCAACAAAGTCAACTCTGATCGACAAGATACAGCAATTGTTGATATGGTGCTGGATGACGGTGCTGGATGATGGACCCTTCAGATCAGGGGGCACTCAACACTGAGGAAGAATTGTAGATCTTTAGAAAATGAATGGTGTTTGGGATGCAGATGAAAGCCTTCCATATGTCTAGCTGCTGATGTTGCAATGCAAGAAAAGACAACCCGAAGTTATAAAGACAGAATTACAGTAGGAATATGGACAGAAGTAGCATGGACATAGGAAAACTCAATACAATGAAAGATGAAATGGATCAATTATAGATTGACATTTTGGATATTATCAAATTGAAATGGATTGGAATTAAACACTTTCCATAAGAAGATTATGCTATTCACTACTCAGGACATGAAAAACAAAGAAGGGATGGCACTGCTTTCATAGGAAGACTATAATAATGGAGTACTGTGCTTGGGTATAGTATCAATGATTCAATAATTTATTTTATTTATTTATTTATTTATTTTGACTTATATGCCGCCCTTCTCCCCAGACTCAGGGCGGCTTACAGCAGAAATACAAATACAAAAATATATAAATAATTTAAAATAGTAATACAGTATAAAACTATAAACTATACCCACTCATACAACATAATATCATTAAAGCGTGTGGACATCCCTTTACTATTCTTACTCAAGTTGATGCTCCAACCACTGAGGCAAAACAAGAAGAATTTGAATAGTTTTATGGCTGGTTTCAATTTGAAACCAACAGAACATGCAAGTATGTGCTGTTGAAGATGGAGACTGGAAAATCAAGAATGGAAAGAGTAAGGATCAAAATGTAACTGTACTATGTGGCTAATGAATCAGAATAATAATTTACCAGTATCTTCCAATCCAATCTTGTTTTTATATTTACATAGCCTTCAAACAACCAAACCAATGTCTAGATCAGTGATGGCGAACATTTAGAGACCGAGTGCACAAAAACTAGCCCCTCCCACTCTACTCCCTGCCCTGTGCCCACCCCACCTGCCCGCAGGGCCACTCACCACCTCCAGGGCCCTCCACAGATCGCCCAGGCAGCCCAGCAGCACCATTGCAGCCATGGCCTCTGCCCGCCCCCCGCAGCTTCAACTGTGCGCGATGTGGTGTGAGGGCAGAGTCTTGTTTATGTTGCCTGGCTGCCATGTCCTTGGCTGCAGTGCTCCACGCGGGCCACACTCGGGGGCGACTCTCCTCCAGGGGGACTGCTGGTGAGGAGGGGGTCATGGGAGGAAGCAAGGCTGGGGCAATGGCATGTGTGCTCACAGAGAGGGCTCCAAGTGCCGCTTCTGGCACACGTGCCATAGGTTTGCCACCACTGGTCTAGATACATGGATGGAACACAAAGAAATAAAATAAAATTGATACAAGGAAGCGTTCAGTTATATAATAATACTAAATATGTAACCATGAGCTATGTGTAACAAATCACAAACTGCTCATATTTAGGATTCAAGTAAAGCTAAAGTGGAACAATAAAACCAACCAGGATTCAAGTAAAGCTAAAGTGGAACAATAAAACCAACTATTCAATATATTGAATAGAGTATGGGCTGTTGGTTTAATCTCCAGGCTTGGTAATTAGGTTGCAGAAGTTTTGTCTCCGTTCGGGGGGATATCTTCAGTGCAGTTTGAATTGTGTTCAGTTTGCTTGGAATGTTGCTTCCGGTATTTCAGCTGAAGCAACTCTCTCGCTCTCAGTGTTTGGTAGGTGGGGTTGATGTCAATGTGTCTGTTCACTGATTGATTGGTGGAGAAGCAGGCCTCTAAGAATTCTCTTTCTTTCCTTGGGTTATAATTGGGGTCCTGGTTAGGTTGAACTTGTGTCCTTCCGAGTCCTCGTGGATGGACATGAGAGACAATGGGTCATGTCTTTTGATAGCCAGGGAGTGCTCATGGAGTCTGGTAGATAGCTTTTTTCCTGTTTGGCCCACATACTTCTTTTCTCAGTTCTTGCACTGGCCTTGGTATATGACGCCTGATCTTTGATTTGTTTCTGGTGGCTGTTTAGGTTTTAATAGAGTCTGTCTCAGACTTGCAGTTGGTTTGTGAGCTACTGTGAGGTCGTGTTGGCATAGCAGTCTTGCTATCATTTCTGAAATGTTCTGTATGTAAGGAATTGTGATTCATTTGGTTGTTACTATTCCTGTTGTAGTCTTTGTGTTGTTTTGGGTGTTTGTGTGTAGGGATCTCTGGATGAAGTTTCGTGGATATCTGTTCCTCTCAAAGACTCTGTATCAGTGTCTCTGTTCTGCTGATCTGGCTTCTGTGGTGTTGCAATGGGATTCTGCTCTTCTGAAAAGTGTTCTGACACAGCTTTGTTTATGGCATATGGGGCAGTTGCTGTGGAAGCTGAGGATTTAGTCTCTGTGTGTTATCTTTCTGTATACGGATGTTAGAAGTTGGCCATTGGTGGTTCTGTTTGCAAGTGTGCCCAGGAATGGCAGTTCATTGTTGTTCATTGATTAGAGATGGTGAGCTGCATCCCCCTGCAACTCAGACTAACCTGAGCACAACAAAGCCCCCACCCAAACAGAACACTCCCCCATCCAATCAGAGCACAGCCAACCCCCCATCCAATCAGAGCACAGCCAACCCCCTAACCAATCAGAACACACCTCCACCCAATCAGAACACAGCCGAGCTCCCAGCCAATCAGTTCAAACCCCCACTGTCAGTTAAAAGGAAGAAACAGCTACAATCACACATTGTTCCTAGAAGCACGAAGCCGAAAGCACCAGCCTGAAGATGACGAATGTCTTATATATATTATATATATTATATATATTATATATACATAATTTTCAAGGACAACATGAAGAATTGTTTTGAAGCCTTGGCCCTCATTGATAAGGAAGCAGAAGAACTGTGAAATGAAATCAAACAGATTATTAAGCATAATAATGAAAAGTGAAAAGAGATTGCCAAAGACCAAGAAATTGGAGAAAGCAAATGACAGTATATGGTGATATAATGGAACTACCGGTATATGCTTTGTTTTGTTCTGGCTTCAACTTTCAGAGAATCTTCTGTCCTTTATCCTATAAGTGTGATAGTTTTGATGCTTGTTCAGTTTATATTATATGATGGGGTGGTACTGCATTCACTAGTACCTGAAAAAAAATGAAGAGAATGATAATGATTTGGATTAAGTAGGCATTGAGCCTAGACATACCACAATAAAGGTTTATACATATGTAGGTATATATTTTATCAATTTTCTACCATTCTACCTTTTCAAAGCTATTTCAGTGTATTTAAGAACTGAGTCCATATCATTCTGATATGTATGAATTTTAGCCTGTTGAACATGAACAATGAGTTATGTATGTGACCTTTTATGTTGCTGTTTTGCAAAATGAGTTTCAGTATGAATGCATGCAAACGTGGCAAATTTTGTGCTTTTATAAAAATGTGCATAGTTGTACTACTGCACTAAACCAAGGTGGGCTTCATAATCAATTTCAATGAAGAAAAATTGTAAAAGAACCATGAATATGAATTATTTTAACAGTGCATTCATATCTATTCAGAACTCTGATGAATTTCATAGGATCCATATCCAGGTCAATAGAATTACAGGAGAATTGTGGGCATAGGATTCATATTAACCAGGCTAAAGATGCCTGGTGGGGTGACTTTTCCTCTCACTTTCAACAGGCATGTCCAGAGAGTGTTAAAGTTATGAATTTGAGCATCCACATCTTGGTCTGCTTCTGATTATTCCCCCCCCACCCTGTATTGGGATTGTAGCAATGATCTTTGTACCAAGAGATTTCCATAGACAAAGCTTTCTTCCTCACTTCCATTCCAATGAGGCCCCTGGCCCCTGAGTTTCTATTCTGTGAAGTTTAGGATCTTGCTGGTGTCAGAAATTTTCATCTAGTCTTTGAGATCATTAGTTTGCTTTACTTTGCCAAGATGCCTGAATAAGGTTAAGTGATTTTTTGTTTTTTAAAAATGAAAATATGGCTCATTATTTTAAATTAATATGAGTCTAAACTATAATTGTGTCAATTTCTAGAGCCTAACAGTAGATGCGTAGTGAATGATTTTGTGCATTTTAATTATGTTGCTATATATTATCAGCTTTCTCTTCTATTACAAAGGGTATCATTCAAGATGCGAAAGTCATCTTTATGCCTAATGGATATATAACTCAGTGCCCTAATCTGAATCGCAGTAAGTAGCAATTTATATTTAGCATATTAAGTTATATTTATATTGCTTAATGTAGTGTGTTTTGCAAACTTTGTTCATTGTTGCTAAAGCATGTGCTAATCCCAAGTTATGTCTGAGGAATTAATATGCATTCTTTCAGTTCAAGTCAAGAAAGTACATATGATGAAGACTGCATATATTTTATGAAGTGATATAGTTCTTTAGGGCCCACCCCAGTTCCAAAGAAATCATCAATTTTATTCACTGGGAAGAGGGGTGTCACATAAATTAGTTTATGTTTTTAGGAAATTGCTGTATAATGGAGTTTGAGAATTCGTGCGTTATGCCCTTCTGCAACCAGTCTTCACCAAACTGTTAAAATAGATTGTAATTCATTCTTAGTCCCTATTTTCCATCTTCTTTTTTGCCTTCCACCTTATTTTTTTAGGAAATAGAGCATTGTTTTTTTTCCAAAATATAGATACCAAGGGCTATAGGCAGTGGTGGGATTCAAATATGTGAAGAACCGGTTCTCTGTGTGGATGCCGCTTCCGGAAGTCTATTCTGGGCCTGGGCAACAATAAATTAGCTACTGGTTCTGCTGAACTGGTATGAACCAGCTGAATCCCACCACCGGCTATAGGAGAATATAGCTCCTATATGATAATTATCATATACATTATCATTCCTGTATGATAATGTCCATTTTATATAAAAACATTGTTAGAGTTTCACAGCTTTCCAGTGCAAAAATAAGCCCCAAAAAATAAGGACACGTTCAAAATGAGCAGGAGGCATAGTTTAGAAAAACTTTATCTATAAAATATATATAAACATGATACATACAGTTTCATTCAGTTCTTGGCAATGTAGTAGAGAACAACAACAACTAACTTAGGAGATCAGGACACAGGAAGAGACTAAGACATGCCCAGACCTAGGCTGGATCATATGCCTCACACAGTCAATCCTATGTCTCAATTAAATAACAGTTCCCATTGGCTGGTTCGTTGCTATGGCTATTCCAGTTCATAAATTCTTGCACACTGACAAACATGGATATTTTATTTTCTAAATTGAACTTACCATAAAGCTGAATTAGAGTTTCCTAAACAGCTATTTTTCTTTCTTTTCCCACATATTGCTACCTTTTTATGTCTTTAGGCAGGAGAGTTATCAGCATTCTTAAGAAGCAAAAGAGCTTGGATACTCTTACATGGGATTGTATCATGCAGTTTACTCATAGTTTAAGGTTTCCCTATCCAGTTGTGTCTGACTCTAGGGGGTGGTGCCCATCTCTGTTTCTTAGCTGAAGGAGCCAGCATTGTCTGAGGATGCTTCCGTGGTTATGTAGTTAGCATGACTATATGCCAAGGCACATGGAATACTGTTACTTTCCCACCAAAGTGGTACCTATTTATCTACTTGCATTTTCATACTTTCTAACTGATAGGTGGGCAGGGGGTAAATAACGGGAGTTCAACTATTGCATAGCACCTGGGTCAAGTAACAAGCTCAGCATCTTAACCACTGAGCCATCACGTCCCCATTGTTTACAAACATGCAGTCAAAGTAATCGGGAATCTTGGAAAGGAATCTAAATAAGTGATGGGTTTCCATGCATTAGATATGTTCAACTAGAGCAGTGGTGGTGAACCTTTTAGAGACCGAGTGCCCAAACTGCAACCCAAAACCCACTTATGTATTGTTGGGTGCTGGGTGGGCATGGCCCATTGGGTGGGCATGGCCAAGAGTGGGTGTGGCCCATTGGGTGGGCATGGCCCATTGGGTGGGCGTGGCTGTGGTGGTAATAGCAGACTGGGTGGGACTAAAAAGTTCAATCAATCAATTCCAACTTTGCGAGATCTTTTTTTCCCCCCGGGAGAAGTTGAAATTGATTGATTGATTGAACCTCTTTTTTTGCACACAGCGGCAGAGACTTAAAGCGAAAAGGTTTTATAAAATCCAGCTGAGGGCCTAGGACTGGGGCAACGGCGCGTGTGCCCACAGAGAGGACTCTGCATGCCACCTGTGGCACGCGTGCCATAGGTTCACCACCACAGAACTAGAGGCTGGTAGTAATTTATTAGGGGATGTTTTAATCTAGATTTCTGCACTGAGCAACTAATTAGATTTGCTAGTCTAAATGAGGCCTTCTAATTTTGTAACTCTGTTTCTAAAATAACAAATATTTGGGGTGTTTTTGTATGATATTGCCAAATCTTTACTTTTACAAAGGAAAGCCATTTACTATTAAAATTTCATTTGGAAGTTTTGGAATTTGTAAATCCAACCATTAGTAACCAGTGATTCTCAAGTTTTTATAAGATGTTAATAATAGTTTATTGTCTCTCCATTAATTTTGCCCTATGGCAATTATGATATTGCCCATTTATGGTATTGGGAATCTTTATGACCGTTACTCTTTTAACAAAATACTTCCTATATTGAGGAATAAATAAAGGGCAAGAG
Source organism: Bothrops alternatus (assembly GCA_034064705.1). NCBI lineage: Eukaryota > Metazoa > Chordata > Lepidosauria > Squamata > Viperidae > Bothrops > Bothrops alternatus. The sequence continues at coordinate 5,212,554 of JARGCV010000003.1, read as the reverse complement.
TATCCATGCTACCAAGAAAAGAATAACATCTGCTATTCTAACTTTAGGTAGAAGCAGAATACCTTGGTTTATCTTGTTAGGAGATGTCTGTCAGGAGATATCTGTCTGTCTGTCTGTCTGTCTGTCTGCTTGCCTACCTACCTACCTATTATTATGAATAAAGGTACTCTTTGCTTATCTTTCCTGATTAATATAGAAAGATTCCTTCTAAGATTTAATTGTAGAAATGTTTTCAGTTAGAACCTTAGTTTATTTGCATGTGGATCTGTGTGCATATCAACAAATCTCAACATTAAAAGCACACATCTAGATTACCTCAAGTAATGTAGACCTAAAGTCCCTTAAGAGATATATGCAGTTTTCATGTTTGGCTTCATAATGTAATTTTGTCAGTTCTTCTGGTCCTGAGAATTATAACCATTTCAATTGCATTTCTTCTGCTCTCTGATTTCTGACCAACAGGACAAAAATAGCAATGGCCAATTAGAATTTGTAATTAAAATTGGTTAACTTTCAATTAACAGTGCAAATAAAATAATTATAGAAACTGATTGCCTAAATTTTGCAATTCAACTATAGTCCTCTGCCCACTCTGTTTACTTTATACAAATTGATAGTTATCCAATAATTACTTTACATTTATTATTCAATTTTGCATTAGAAGTACATCCATATTTTCCCCTTCCAAATCCCTTTTTGGAATGACAACAGGGGCTTTCCAGAGCTAAACTAACCTGGAGGCTATGCTTGCTTCTTCATATCTGGTTGGGTAGGCATGAAAATGCCAATTATTGCTTGGAGCAGCAGTCAAAGGCATGTTACTGGTTTATGTCAGATTGCTTCTCATTCATTCTAGGCAAGTAAAGAGCAATAAGTGTGGAAAATACAAATTGTGAATTGTGAGAAAGACAATAGGCTTGCATAGCAACAGCTTGTTTCACCATGATACTAAGAAACAGATAAAGCATCTTGATCAGGCTTTCAAAACCATAAAGGTGTCTATTGTCATACATCTATAGCTTTCCTAGTCTAACAGTTACCATGTTCCAATCAACATCTATTTGGCCTCTAAATGGTAAACACGTATTTTATTTCTTTGTTCAGTTTGGTTTATAATAATATAGTATTTATTCTTTCTTTTTGTTGAGCCTGCCCTACCTGCAGTGACTTCTTAAGCCTGGTACAAGGAATTATGGATTTACAAGAGCTTCTGGCTAAAATGACAGCAAAAGTAGGTACCTGGCTTTTACTCACAATTTTTAATCCAAGTTGCCATTTCCTCCATCCTTTAAGACTACTATGTCTGTATTTCCCCCCCACTTTTTGTCAATGGGTTTATATCAACTTAATCCATACTATAAGAACTTGTTAAATCGTGGATGGGAAACCTGAGAATTGATAAAGGAGAAAAATTGTAGCTCAGGGTTGAAACGAGGGCTTCTTGATATTCTTTGCATTTGGTTGTTTTCTTGCAGATGTTTCATTACCCAAAGTAGGTGACCTCACTATTGCTCAAAGTACTGATGATGTCATCTAGTTATGAAACATCTGCAGGATCTGACAATGTCATAAAACTATCTGCAAACAAATATTTCAATACTCTGGCAAGTATGTTCTGTCCATATCCTGGCTGTTGTATAAGAGCAGGGGAAAGAAAATTGAAGCAAAGAGAAAGAGTATGCCATCAGTTGTTCTGTATACTTTGTGTGCATTTCATAATGCTTTGAATAGACTGTGGGTCTAGAGAGAAAAAGGAATTTGTTTTTTTATTGCAATGAAAAATGTTAATTATGTGGAATTGTGCTATATTGCAGACAAACCTGTGTCTCATTTTAGATCAGGATTGGTAGGATGAGTCTACCAGAATTGTCAACATTGCTACGGTTATAAAAAATTGTTACAAATCCTGCTGATTTCAGTAAAAAAAGTCTATTAACTGAGACTAACCCATTGAACATACACATAGAATATTTCTGAATAAACATGTGCAGACTTGTAGTGTTGTTTCCAACTGAAAACAGTGGAATTAAAATTTTAAAGTTCTTGGCCTTTTTGTTTTAAATAAAAGCTTTGAATGAAAAATATACCAGGCTGCAAATTCTGCATGAATTCACTGACATATATCTTGTTTTAGTGTTAATTTTTTTCTTTAGGCTGTTTATTGATGCTCCGTCTTCATGCCCTATTTTTACAGCATGCTTTAAACAGGTTTGTTTGGAAAAATAAAAATATTAGATTTCACCTCATGTAACTGAAAGAAATAAGACAATTCTGAAGCATTCTAGTGGATTTAATATATGCTGAGTCAGTCCTAATTGAGTGGCTTGTCATTGTTGCAATTAAAGAGCCATGGTGGCACAGTGGTTAGAATGCAGTATTGCAGGTTACTTCTGCTGCCTGCGGCTGCCTGCAGTTTGTCGGTTCAATTCTCAAGGTTGACTCAGCTTTCCATCCTTCTGAAGACCCAGATTGTTGGGGGCTGACTCTGTAAACTGCTTAGAGAGGGCTCTAAAGCACTGTGAAGTGGTATATAAGTCTAAGTGCTATTTATTGGTTTTAAGATTAATGAATACTTTATACCATTCTGAAGTTTACTTGTATCCATACAAACGGAGTATTCTTTTAAGTCCATGTTCCTTGTTTCCCTTAATGCTTCTTCTGACATTTGCAATACACACATATCTTTTAATTTTTAATTAATAATTTTAATTTAGAAAATGGCACATTTGTCTCTATTTTTATTAATGAATATACAATTCATGGTTTACTTTTGTTTCAGCAGACCCTGTGAAACTTATTAAAGTCAGCAACATGAAAGACAGAGAATCACAATGGAAGTCCTGTCCATTTTGTGCATGTTTCAAAGGGGCAAGGATTCCATTGGATGTTTTACCTTATTGCTGATGTTGATGCTTCTCTGTCCACACTATTAGCTAGTGGCTGTGAGTCATGCTTTGTGTTTTCCCACCCATATTAATTCTGAATAGGGTGGTGCACTAAGAACAGAGAAGAAAAATGTGTGTGTGTGTGTGTGTGTGTATGTGTGTGTGTGTGTTGTGTTGTATATATTCAGTGGTGGGATTCAAATATGTGAACAACCGATTCTTTGTGTGGATGCTGCTTCCGGAAGTCCATTCTGAGCCTGGGCAACAAAAAATTAGCTACCGGATCTGCCAAAGTGGTGCGAACCAGCTGAATCCCACCACTGTATATATTCCTTAATACTCTTTTCATAACCTTTAAATAGAAATGAGACTTAAAAGACATATTTGTTCTTCCTTTCCAAAAGAAAGAACAATTGCTTCGCTCATCATAAATTTGGTCTTTAACATCACAGTATAGAATCTAATAAATAGCAATAAATAATGCTAAGTATTCCATCAAAGGCACAATGCATCCTGGAAGGATAGCCAGATGGCCTTGCTAAACTTTTAGAAGCCATTTAGAGTGCCTAATAATAATTAATAATGCATTATATTTTAAATTAGTCCATATTTTAAAGTATACATTCTGAAGCAACATTGCTTAAATTATGAATATATACAATATTTTAATAAATATAAATGCAGAAATGTTTTGATAGTAATTGCTGAAAAATGTTATTGGTTTATCAAAGAACAATGACTTTTAAAGCATAAAATAATTTTTTTAAAAATATATTTTTATTGGTTTTTTTAAAATTTTACAGAAGAAAAAAATTAGTCAGATCAAATCATAGTATTAAAATAAACAATCATCCATAAACAAAACATAAATACATTGTTCAATACATCTAATACTAATAACTCAACTGAAAATAATCATCCCAAACAATTAACATCACTGCTCGGCACCCCCACCACCACATCCCCCCAACCCTATCCTTCCCCCCTCACTTACCAACTAACTACCTACCTTCCTCCCTCTTTCTCTTCTTTCTTCATCCTTCTCTATCTCCATCCTACTCTTCCCCCTTCTTATCAACTTCCACTTACATCAGCCTTCACTCCTCCTTCCTCTTTTCCATCAGATGTGGTGCCCAGAGGCCACCCGAGCAACCCCTTAATAACAGTAATTACATATATTCTTCCACCAACCCCAATTACAGTTGAGAAAACATCATATATAAAATTATAAACCCTCCCTAACCCTCCCCCCGCCCCCGACTTCCCAGAGTGAGTACAGGGTACAACAAAAGAAAACCCCACTACATCAAACAAAATTATTATATAATCCTAACAAGAATTTTAAACTATATACTATATACACTCTCTAAATCAATTCAATCCATTAAACAAAACAAACAACTCATCTTGTTAAGAATAATAATTATCATTTACATCTAAACCATCAATCTAAGTCAAATCTTAAATCACTTCAATCCATTGAGGTTATATAAAATCACCCAAACCATCAAGTTTAATATATACCATTCTTTTTTTTAAAAAAAATAAACAAATAATATCAATAACAATAAATCCCTCAATTCAAAAAGAAAAATTATGTTCTTAATCAATTTAATATATCTTAATATATCTTAATATATCTTCATTTAAACATCCTCTCTTACAACTTACTTATAAAATTGATCTTTGATTCAACCCATAGTCTTAGATTAGCCTTAATTCCTTTCATTTAATTATAAATTATTATCAATCGACTTCTGGGCTCTCTCATCTGTCAAATAAACCTCCATAACAAATACAGTCTATTTATTCCATTTCTAACTTACATTCCTTCAACTTTATCCAATCACTTAATGCTTATCTATCTCATCAATAAATCAATCTAATGTCAAACCTAGATCATCAAAACAAATACATTCTTCATCAATTTAATTATATCAACCATTAATCATCTTCTCTTACATCTTACTCATAATCTTAGTCTTTAATTCAGTCCATAATTTTAGATTACCCATAATTCCTTACATACAATTTTAAATTTCATTTCTTCAAACGAATTCTAGGTTTTTTTTTAACCAAGTAAACCTCCATAACGAGGCCTCCCATCCAAATAATAAATCTCTCTTCTTTATTTCTTCAGTCCCATAAATAAGTTGCTTCTTAAACTGAATCAATGTCTCTTTTTTCTCAATTAAATCCTCTTCTTGCTGCTTAACTTAAAAAAAAAATAGCCGTCCTTTCCTTTCTTGAAACAAATCCTCTTCCTCTCCATAAATAAACTGTTCATCAAGCAGGATCCATTTCCCTTTATAGTCTTTATTCTCAGAACTATCTTCTTCTTTTTCCTGTTGTTCTTCTAGTTTATATTGTATTATAAAATGCTCAGCAGTCAGTTGTAGATCAGTTTCATTTGGGAGAAAGATTCTAGTTAATTGTTCTTGCTCTTCTTCTTGTTTAGATTGTATTATAAATTGTTCAGCAGTCGGTTGTAAGTCAATTTCATTTGGAAAAAGAAATTTAGTTAATATTTCTGTAAAAGTTTCTTTCAATATTGCTTTAAACTCTTGCATAAAACTCTTCACTATTTCAAGCCTTTCTTCATGAAATTTCTCAATACAGTCCAGAATAGGTTCAGCATTTAACTGTAAATTCCACTCCATTTTAAATTTAAGACAGTCACAGCCGTCTCTCTGACTTCGCTTACGAGAACAGGAAGAGAGAAAAAAGTAAAGAATTCACTTTCACTTTCCAGCACTTTCCCTAACAATGAAAGCAGTGAAAGCTATACGCCATTTTGAAAGCATTATGTTGATTGTAGACGTTAGAAATATATAGCCAGAAAAACAATAAAAAAAATACTTGCAATCCATTAAGAACTCCTGTATTCACTCAGTCTGCTTACAATCTCTCCTGTGTTGTATTTTAAAAAAGCAGAAGTGGTCGCGGCGTCTTTCTCTGTCTGATGACAGAAGCGTCTCTGGGCAGGAGCGTCCTCCGGAGCTTTAGGGAGCTCACTCTTGATCCCTGAAAACTTCTTTCCCAGGGATTTAAGAGGGGCTCAACCTTGCTCCCGATGCTCTACACCTCTCCTTTGCCCGGAGAGGGGGTTTTTCACTGCGAAAAACAGCTGGTGTGCGCTGTTTTTTGCGGCTTTACAAACCCAGAGAACGGAGTCTCACAGAGGAGACCCTGGCGGCGCCGGCGGAGCCACCGGAAGTGGTAAAATAATTTTTTGAACTCAAGGGATTCTAATGATGAACTCGAATCACTTATGGGTTTAGAAGAATCATATCAGATTGTTGTTTTTTTTAAAAAAAACTGAACAACAAAACTAAAAACATCCCATCATTTAATAAACACATATTGATTCTAGCTTCCTGAATCTAGAAATATTTGTGCTGATTTTATGGGTCTGTGTTTTAAAAAGATGTGCCTAAATAGAGGGCATCCCAGGTTGACTATATCTGCGCTCAGAAGATAAACAGCTCTGGACCTGGTGAATGAATTCCAGGTCATGGGAAGCTGGACTGAAAAAGGTGAAAAAACTCCTGGAAGAAGATAATAGACCACACACTTATACATTTCACGCACTTACACTATTTCATAAAAATATATCCACTAATCTTTTTGTGAGAACTGCAGAGAAATGTAAAATTCAAGAAAGCAGCACTTCAGTAAAGGATTGCACTTTTCACATCACTTAATAAGTATTGCAAATCACGATTGTAGATGATGCATTTCCTCCATAAATTGTATATGATTTGTGTTTGCATTAGGTTTGATTCAGAATAGAAGCTACCCAACTACAAATAAGGCTCTACAATTGAGACACGGAAACTATAATCAGAATATTATTTTCTGATTTTTCCGTTCTTTTGTGCTTTATATAATCTAGATTTGAAACACACACAAAAGCTTTAGAAGATAATTTTATAAATCTTGTACAACTGAATGAAAATAGGACATATTATCATAGCATGGCCTAAAATAGAAAATTATGTGGGTATATACTAAAGTGACCTTTTTACAATGAAAAGGAGGACACAAATAAATTGAAGAAAAAATATCGTAAATAAAAGAAACAATTTATTCATTGCAGCAATAATACAGACAACTTGCATGTGCAAAGTTTACCAGCCGGGTGTTTTGGCGCGCTCAGCAGCAATTCCTTAGAACGCCAATAGTGGGAGTAGCACAGCTCATGCAAAAGTTAAAAAAAAAACCCATCAAAAAAGGTGCTGGAACGCCATTCTGAGCGTTCTATGAGGGAAAAAAAAGTCCTGCAGATTAGTTTTCAAATATCGAAAAGGAGGACATGAAGGAGGACACTTTTTGAGGGAGGACAGAACTTACAAAAGGAGGACTGTCATCCCTAAAGGAGGACGGTTGGTCACCTTATATATACAAAGTGCAATATACATTCTTAATGGATCTTTCTCCTGCAGTTTCAGTAAATAATTCTGTTGCCTAATTGAGAATTAAATCTGATATATAATTTATATCAAAATATTAAATGTATAATCAATGTAGAGTTCTAGATTCTTACACTGCATCTCAGTGATCAAAAGGGTCCTAAGCAGAGAAGATTGCCATACGATGTACAATTTTGTATTGGTTAGCAGATTGGGCCAAATTGTTTCTGCCTTCCTTTAAATTTGCAGTGATTTTTTTTTTTTACAATATTAAAGTGAGATAAAACTGAGCTGTCTAGCTTGGAGCTTATATTGATACCTGGCATTTTTATTAATGCTGGACATTCTTCTTTTATTTAAATAAGTATATGTGTGTGTGGATAGGTATGTGCATATATACATACACACATACATACACATTCACAAATACATGTGTATATAATGTTATTTTTTTAGCTTTTTTTCTTTCTTCTGAAAAAAGTTTAATGTCATCACTAACTTTGTAATACCAAGTAATTTAACTGTTGGCTAAACTAATAGTAATACAGGTAATATCTTGAGTGTGGATACTGGTTCTTTTTTATGATTACAAAGCCTGTTTTGAATGGGTCAGTCTCTACATATTTTTTTTTAATATATAAAATTCTTTTATTAAAACAATCAACATTGAACATGAAAACATATTGTGCAGCAATCATCATGGCACCTGATATACAATACTAAGTATTAGTCATTGAAAACGTCTGAGTTAGTAAGCCTTTTTCCACCCCTCGCGTCTAGCCTCAACTATACTCCTGTTACACTTTGTTTGATTGGTGTTTCTATTATCTGGTTCCATATTAATGTGATCAACATTAAACCAAGGATCCTATTGCTAAACAATCATCCTAGAACTTAGCATACAACATTAGGTATTAATCTTTGTAAACATCTGTTTTAGTAAACGTTCTTCCCTCCTCCCTTCCCTCTTCAAGTATACTCCGAGTACCTTTTGTTTGGTTGGTGTTTCTCTTATATATGGTCTATCTGCTGTATCTAGTCTATCGCCTATTGTTCGTTTGCGCTTCTGAGTTGACTTCATCCCCTTACTAGTGCAATCTTTTATGGTCCCTAACCAGAGATCCTGAGGTAAAAATTTCATATCCTGAGGTAGAGATTCAGTCCGCTTTAACAGTATTAAAGCAAACAACATTAGTCCTAAGATTATGTTAAGAGGCATTGATAATGGTAAAACAAGTACATTTGCTTTACATTAATAGCAGTACACACAGCTATGCAAATCCTTCAAATCCTTTGGAATTGGGAGCACATACGAAGCACATTTTTTTTTGAATTTTTTTTAAAAAGTCTTTTCCCAGGATTTTGTTGCTGCATTGAATTGGCTCCTAATTCCCAAAGTATTTTCTCCTACTGCACGTTAAAGCTTTTCTTTTAGAGAAAATTTGTGCAGCTTGTCAGTGAAACTGGCTTTCAGCAATTTGTATTAACAAGCAGCAAAGGAAGCAACATTCTCTTCTCTTCAAGGCAGGCAAGAGAAGGAAGAGAAATTAGGAGCAATTGATTTCACTGTGGCCTGCAGTAGCAGGTGTTTTTTTTGAGAATGCTCAGAACAGGGCTTTGTATGAGCTGATCAGATGGTAGATATAAGTGCCTACTTGCAATCCCATTGTTCCTAACTGCACTGATATTTGTTTGTGCAATTCTGAAATGACCAGAAATCATAGTCACCTTGTTTCTCAGCCAAGAATATATTTTGATTATTTGTCAGAAATTTGTCCTCTGGATGTGGCAAACTACTTATTCAGCAGGCTGTGGAGTTATTTGGTATCTAGGGGAACTATTCAAGCAGAATCCTTGGTATTTTCAATCGAAGGAGCTCAAGAAACAGAAGATCTGGATATAAGACTGTTCAGAACATTCCAGATTAACAGGGATGTTGTAAATTAGGGCTGGGTGGGGAAAGAAACTCAATTTGTTTTCGAGTGTGAGATGCCTTCTTTGACGAACTATGATTTTGAAAAAGTCTTCTCATATCCATTGAATATCTGGAAGCTCTTGCTTTTTCTGGCTTTTTTATGAATAAACAAGTAACATTTAAATAAATTAATTGAATAATTATGTTTTGTTTGTATTATATAGTGATGACCTCCTTATATGAGACATTTGTAAATGTTGTTCTGTTCCACTCTCGATCATAATTAGTGCTTTGTTTGTATTATTTAGATTGTAAATTTACCTCTTAACCAGTTGCTATTCTCTGCCGCCTTATCGTAGAATTTCTTACTTCAGCAGTTTACATATGTTCCAGAAATTAAATAAAGTAACTTTCTTTTATAGCTAAATTATGCAGAAATGAGACTTAGTCAGTTGGAAAACTGTCACTGCGAGAAGACTTGCCAAGTAAATGGAGTCATCTACCGAGACAAAGATTCATGGGTAGAAGATGATCACTGCAGAAATTGCACATGTAAAGTAAGACACTTCTAACTTATATATGAGGATAGAGCAACTTATTGCAATTTGATATTGGTTCTTGGGTAGATCATACAAATTTTTGTAGTAACCTTCACAAATAGTAATATGTATATTGTAGGTCTTGATTAGCACAGTTAATGAATCTTACAAAATGATTGCATTATTTGAATTCATATTATTCAAAGTTATATTGGGTGATTGGTTCCACCCGATGGAAGTAAGCAATGAAAAATTTTAAACATAAATTCCTATATGCATAGCAATGAAATATTACAGTAAAGGATAAAAATTACATATAGTTTAAACTTAAAGCAAAATAAAAATAAAAAATATACTGTAGATCCACACATTCCAACATCTCATCCTATTTTAGTGTTGCTATAACCACATTTATGTCATTCAGTCACATCAAATTTTTGCTCTAATGTATTAAAGAGCCTCTTCTTATTAAAACTTTTGCTAGCCTCATGATAACAGAATTTTTGGGTTGCATTAAATGCAACCTGGTATCAATTTACAATTTGTATTAAATGGAATATAATATCACATTACAGGTAGACCTTAACTTATGATGCTTAACAACCATCCAAAGTTACAACAGCTCCCCCCCGCCCCAAGATACATAGTCAAGTGATCACATTTTGGGCACTTGGCAACCAGCTCACCTTTATGGCCATTTGCAGTTTCTCATAATCACAAGGCAGTGGTTTGCAATATTTTTTGCCAGTTTTTACTATTTACTTCCAGGTTCCAGCTATTGAGGAAAATGGATTCATTTAACAATAGTTGAGTGTGCTTAATGACTGGCATTCACTTAATGACTGCAGTGTTTGCACTGCAAAAAATTGAGTCTGGTTATGTATACATGATGCCTTGATTTACAAATGAAATAATTTATTATTGTAATTCTGGGGTCAATTATGGTCATAAGTTAAGAACTACTTATATTAAACTCAAATTAATTGTGACCTACCTGCATAACATAAAGAAAAAAAAAACAAAAAGTTTACCACTTAATTATTTTAGAATGTTTTACACATTTCAGAACTTTCAGTGCACAGTTAAATGGCATCTTTATGATAACAGGAAAAAGGAACATTAATATTATGCTTAAGTTGCAACGGAGATGGCAGCAATATGTGTATTATGTTTTTAGTATTTATCATTTTGAATAGCAGAGGAACTGAATTAGTATGAAAACCTTTCCTGGTTGAAATTATTTGATAAGTATCGTAAAAAAAGGTCTTGTTTGCTCAAGAAAATAGAAAAGTTTTCATTAAAATGTGGAAGATGATTGACAGAATGTGAAAGGTGTTATTTATGTGTTTGAGAAGATCAAATTCTTTTTTCTTGGTTGTCATTCTTAGGCAATTGCTGGGATTGGGGGAGTGGGATAAAAGAAAGATTTTTTTTCCAGAAATCTAGTAGTGGTTCATATTGGTAGGGGTTAGATAAGCTTCTGCACGCTGAAGAATGACATCTAATGCTACTGAGATTCTGCCAATTATAACATTTCATACATTCACTATTGCATTTATCTGCTCTTGGTTTAGAATGGAGTGGTGGAATGCCGACGAATGGCCTGCCCGCTATTGAATTGTTCTTCTGATGGCCTTCCAATCCATATAACTGGCCAGTGTTGCAAAGTATGCAAATGTAAGTACAGATCTCTCCTGTTTCTGTTCTAGAAGTGTATGCATTCATGTATATGTATATAAATCTGCCTCCCTCCACTCTTATATACAGTTGTATCTTGGTACTCAACTGCTTCGAAACTCATCAAACTTGATACTTGACCCATTCTGACATGAAAATTTTGTCCTGGTACTCATCATTTGTTTGGTAATCAGCACCTGAGCTTGTGACCACCAACCACACTTATTGACACCAAACCAGACTTATTGACACCAGCCACACTTGTTGGTGTCAGCTGCCTTGTGACTCATTTACATCCTTTCTTCATGGGAAAAAATTGTTTGGTACTCATTATTTTTGTACTCATCATTCCTCCTGGAACCAATGAACGATGAATACCGAGGTACCACTGTATATGGAAACTAAGGTGGGACTAAAACTTACAGTCCCCCCAATTTGTAGCCTGATTAATATAGGCTAGAAATATTAATTAAGGGGTTTTAGGGAAAATTCTTATGATCTGGTAACCCCAACCTGAAAGCAACCTGTGTTTTGCTTTTGTAATCATATATTTAAAATAGATTCTATACTGACTTGCCAGACAATGGTAAGATGATATGGTATCTTTAAAAGGCCATATATTATAGTTAACTGCATAAGAAAGACTATACTATACAAGCTTACATGAAAAAGTATATTTTGGTATGTTTACATAAAACAACAGAATATGCCAGAGAAAGTTTTGTATGTGAGGTGTCCCTGTTTCTTTTCAGAAACTGTAGAAAGTTAGTAACATTAAATTGTAAATGAATACCAGAAATAAATCAAACAGTTGGAGAATAATCTTATACTATATATTTATTATAGACATCCCAAGAAGGAGGTAAAGGAGCTTATTCATTCATTTTTCCAAAATCATTATCCAAGATAAACAATAATACTTACAGAGAAGCAGAATATACCATTACTCTTTGTACAATTTTAAATTCAATTCCAGATAATTCCAGTGGAATCAAGTTCTGTCATTCTCCTCTGAAAGTTTAGACCAATGCATCTCAATAAGTCTACATATCTCAAAAACTATCTTGAGCAGCTGGTTTTAGGAAATCTCAGGATTTGCTGTAATAGTTTATAACTTATAGAATTTTAAATAGTTTGGTATTTTTTTAAGGTTTCTAAACAATGGTTAAGTGTCTGTATCCTGAACTCAAGATATATTTCCTCTCCTGCAGAGCTCTCCTATTCAACAATAAAATTATTTACTCCTTGAGAGAATCTAATAATAGAAGAGTTTGCAAGATAATTTCTATAATCTTAGCAAGAGACACTAAAGTGCTATCTTCTACATTGATAGATATTATATTTAGATTGTTAATATAGCAGAAAGCATAGAAGAAAAATATGCTTTGTGACTTGTAGTGAAAACTGATAGGAAAATAGAACTCCACTTAATGACTAGTATCACACAACAAGCTAAATCATCACTTGCTTTAATCGTAGTTTATTGAATAAACCAGAACTGAGTAGGTTTACATAATTGTAATTGGTTCACACAACTCCCTAAATCAAAACCATTTTTTTCCAACACAAATGTTATTTTGTGCACACAGTGCTAGTCATCAACACTATACATTGTGATAGTATAGATTGATTTCTTTGCAGCACAATCTGACTGTTTACAGGGTTTCTTTCTGGTTTGTTCGGAACTCTGGAATATAAACTCTCATATTAGAAAATGAACATACTTACCCGTTCTACATACACATCAGATTAACAACCTTGAATCTTATATATTGGGATGGAGATTTGTGATACATCTGCAATAAACACATTATCTTAACATACAGATATATTGCCAATACATTATATATACTTCGATAGAACATCTGCCTGGTTCTATATGCATCCAGCAGCTAGTTATCCTTCATGGGCACAAGTCAGGCAGATTCCCATTGGCTGTTGTGAGTCCTATTCATTTTGTGTAGCATGGATTTATGTTTCTCATTGTTAAACATCTGACCCTGTATTTCTTCTAGTTCCTATAATTATATAGACCAGTTGAGTAATTATCAGTTGTATTTCCAAATAGAATGGAAAAACAAAACATTTTGGGTAGCATATTGTGCTCAGATAGTACACAGGACGGTAGTATATATTTTGTAATGCATTTTTAAAAGATCCAATCATATGAAATAAACTGAGGTTGTAAAGCAGGTGATGATAAAAATGGAGATCTTACAGAATATTGCTTTTTGTTGCAAGCATGCTGTGATATAACCCTTAGCAATTGTAAAGAATATATGGGGAGCCTTTAAGAATCTAACAGAGATAATTAAGGAGAAGATGAACATTTCCTATAAAATCTGTAGTTCTCTTTTCTTCTTGTGTCTCCCCTCCCCCTCTATCTTTTTCTTCTTGTGTACAACATTTGAATTTACTCAGTGGTGGGATTCAGCCAGTTCACACCACTTCGGCAGAACCGGTAGCTAATTTTTTGTTGCCCAGGTCCAGAATGGACTTCTGGAAGCGGCATCCACACAGAGAACCAGTTGTTCACATATTTGAATCCCACCACTGAATTTACTCCTATCTTGGAAGATGACATTTGATAAATTGTGAAGGGCAATCTTTATACTTCTTCCTATTGATTGCTTCTCCTCTTTTCTTTATTATTTTTGACCCCTTTTGCTGCCCTGTATTACCAATTCATGAAACATTGTTTAATTATTAGGTTTTTTAAAAAAAATATCCTCTATTCATCCCTTGCTGAAGAAATTCTCTTTGGATTCTTCCTTGTGCTCAAATTACACTAGCTTGTTTCTTTGTTTCTTTTATCCCTTGTGACAGAATTGTCCTCTCACAACTGAATCTCTATTTGTCTTGTAATGGCCTCTTTGATCTATATCAATCATGATTTGGAGCAGACTGGTCAACTGAGAAGTCACTTTCTTTCATTTGTTCTCTAGACATTCTATTGTTTAGTTTATGGTCCTTGGACAACAGAGGCAATGCACATTATTGGTGTAAATCCCTTTATATTCTCATTCTTTTGTAGTACTGCATAGTGAAATTCAGTTCCTATCGTAAGGATATATATTATTTATTTTTTATATTCTTCCCATAGATGAGCGGTGTGGTAGCCCAATGGTAAAGACTGTTGCCTCCCACTTGGAAGATTGAATGTTCAATCCTAGGTCGCGGCTGATGTTTCTCTCTTAGGGTACACACACATACACAAATTTGCTGCAAACTGTGTGTCAGGAAGAGCATCCTGCCAGTAAATGCTCAGCTGCATCTAGTCACTCAGACTCTACCCTGAATTAAGGGATTACAGGGTCATAAAAAGGGAGATTTTTTTTTATTCCACCCATAGATGTCCTGATTCATGACCAGGATTTTCAGTATCATTGTTATTCTAATGATATTCACATCTGTGTTTTTTTTTTGTGGCTCTTCATAGCAAAGCATATTCACCAATGGTAGAAGGCCTTACGGTAGAAGGCCTTACTAGCATTTCCTTTTGGAAGTTCTCCTACCACTTTAAGCTGAATTGTCAAGTTTCAGGTCGCATGCATTTTTTATTCTTTGCAGAGTCTTCTCCCAATTTTTCTTCAAGACCACTGGAGTGCCTCAGTTTCCTCTTCCTGTAGCCTTGGAGACTTGATTGAGGATCAGCTGGATCACTGCCTATTTAATGATTTTGTGATTTGGGTTCCTAATGTTTACTTGATGAATACTTCTAGGACAGGGGTGCCAAACTGCCAGACCACGGGCCAGTTTCATCATACCGGAGCCACGCCCACCCCATTGCCAGCAATGGCAAAAAAGCTGCTGACGTCGCGAGTTTGATATGTCTGTTCTAGGATCAGGAAATTATTGACAGAAGGATATGTAACATTGTTGATCATGTCTTGAGTGTATCATATTATTTTATAATGTTCCTGGTTCCTCTCTATACCATTGATCTGAGTCAAAAGTAGTGCTGCTTGGGCTGTTCTGAATATTCTACTGTATGTCAGTGTTTCTCAACCTTGAAAGCTGTAAATTGGGTGGACTTCAACTCCCACAATTCCCTAGCCAGCATGCTAACTAGGGAATTATGGGAGTTGAAGTCCACACAGTTTACAGCTGCTAAGGTTGAGAAACTGTTCTATGTTATTTTCAAGTTTTACTATATCATAGAGTTTTTCATTGACTCCTTTTCCAAGTCTATTGCCAGTGTTTATGTTTACAGTTCTCCACAGTATCACTCTCCCCTTATTTCTGTGGACAAGTTGTTCTTGGTCCTTGGCTCCAGGATCATGATGTTAAGTTCCAAGCCTTTAGAGACTTAGCCTCACTGCTGTAGAATCAGCTGTCTTCATCCCTGAGAAAATGTGGTGGCCTTTTAAAAAGTTTCAGGGATGTTTTTATTTGATTAATGGGCTAGTGAAGGGTCAGATTGCTAGATCCCATTCTTATTTATCTGACCCTTCTAGATTAACACTTGTTTTAAATTATGATCAATGAATATATATTAAGTCCTATTCCAGGATGTTGCTTTAAATCTATAGTTATTTTACAGGTTGTTTTTAGCATTGGCTCATTTGTGCTGTTTGTATATTGTAGTTTTGTAATGTTCTGAAGGTTGCACAAATTAGTATCATTTGGTTTGGTGATGTCAGATGGGGGTAAGGTGAGGATTAAGCATATTAGTTTTTAAAATATACACCTGTTCTTATAATGAGAGTTAAAACAATGGCAGTGTAGGATTTGTAAGTGTTTAGGTGTTCTTTTTTCTGTTTGCAGTCCTATTACTTACTTTATGAAGTGAATTCTCACATACATTCACACAATTTAAATTATGCAAACAGAGTAAATGCTCAAACAACCCCTTTCTCTTTTATGTTAGGGAAGGATGATTTGACTTGAAGGCAAGAATCACACCTTTAAATTGAACCTTTGAATCAATGCACAGTGTCTAATTGAATAAGGTACCTTCAAACTGGCTCAGAGAGATTAGAAGACTGGAGAGAGACTTGGGGAGTTTTAAAGATGGCTTCCTCGTATAACTAATGTAAAGAGCAGATGAGTTGCATAAAAGGGTTTGTCAGACTGACATGAGTTTTGTTACCTATGAAAACACTGCCTGTTCTTTTTTTTTTTTTTGCCTGTGCCCTAATAGAATAGGTTTAGACAGGTTCATTTGAAAGGAAGGAAAAAATGAGTGGGATAGAGTCCCTCAGATTAATTCTGACTACTATTCCTTATCTATTATCTCTTGTCTTCAAGTTCATGCCTTCTTATCATATGCTCTCCTTTTGTTTCTTTCTGCTGCTTATTTGTTTTGAGTGAGTCTTAATTATGAATCGGTCTATTTACAAGGAAGCTCAAATACCTTGGTCACCAAATTAGAAGCGAAGACTCATTGGAAAAGAACCTAATGTTGGGAAAGTTTGAAGGCAAACAGAGAAGGGGGTGTAGAGAATGAGATTGTTAGACAGTGTCATCAACACAATGAACATGAATTTGGGCAAACTGTGAGAGACAATGGAAGACGGGGGCTGGCATGCTATGGTCCATGAAGTCGCAGAGTCAGAAAGGACTTAGCGACTGAACAATAACATCAACTAATTATGTGAGGATGCTTTTTGACAGACTAGTTTGCATAATGTAAATTGCTTCTTTATATCATTGTATTACACAAAGCAGACTTCTTTTAAAAAAAATACAGAAAAAGACAATGATCTATGGCAACAAACTTACCAGTTCAAAAAAGCAAGCAAGCAGCACATTCTGAGAACCTACCTTTTAAAGAATTTTTGAAAATGTTTATTTTTCAGTGGGTGTCAGATACTTTTTGTATTAGTAAGCATTTAGCCAAGTGGGAGGTTGCTGTGTTAGCTTTATTCACATCTACAGTCTCTGTTTTAGAAGAAGTGCAGGGGAAATGTTTCAGAATGAATTGCATAGAACTTTTGATGGTATCCAGTTAAGTATTTGCTGGGCTAATCTCTTTTTTATTTTATTATGCTCCTAATATTGTAATTTTCATTGCTACTTTCATCCATGAAAAAAAGAAAACAAATGTAGCTACAAGCATATTGATCTTTTTCCATTAAAGCCCATGATAAAATCTTTTACCAGCTTAATTTGAATGTAATCTTTCTGCTCTGACTTCAGATGTTTGAATCAATTTATATTATGCTTCAGTGTCAAATTCAAATCAGTATTTGGTTGATTTACATGACTGTAATAATGTAGAAAAGTGTGTGTTTGTGCATGTGTGTGTGTGTGTATATATATATGTAGGTCTTTGGTTCTTTGGGTTTTCTCCCACGTAGAATTTGAAGTGTCTTGGTAACGTTTCGACAAAATCATATATATATAGTCTCTAATTATACTAAAAATTATACTAAAAATTATACTAAAAATGCAAATCCTGGGTATAATGTTGAAAAAAATAGTTGATAAATATAAATAGGATAAATATAAAAACAACTGTTGAATAAACTAACAACTGTTTGATAAACTTAGCTTTCGTCGGCTAACTGCCAATGTCGTCAGAGTGGAATGTCAGAAGTTCGAATACCTGCTTATAAGACCGGCAGTTTGTGCGCTCTGCTCATAGAACGCATTACCGGTCTACCCGCTCCAGTTGACCATATTGGTTCTAATAGTCTCACATCCATCTGTATACTTGTAAGCTCGGGGATCATTGCCTCTCTTGTCACTCTCTTTGCCTGCTTTGGATGTATCTGGGTATCCATTGCTATAGGATGGTCACCCAGTGCCTCCTGTCCTGTGGCCATCCCCCCTGTTGTGAGTGTGACACCCCACCTCCCATCATTGGCTCCTGTATGAATCATGCTGGGGGTTTCTCCCCTTTGCCGGTCGTGATTCTTTGCTGTTGCATGAAATAGTAACTCTATGTGGTGATTAATTGAGTGCTCATCCGACAGCCAAGCCTCCTTCAGTAACCAGCAACAATCACACATTCGACCTTGCCAGGGCAGAGGCCATTGCCCAGGATGTCACCAAGGGCGGCAAGTTACGGAAGAGGCTTGGCTATCGGTTGAGCGCTCAATTAATCGCCACATAGAATTACTGCATGCTTATTAGGCACTAAGGAAGTGGGAACAACAGAGTAACAATTCACAATGAGTGCAACGGGTGCAGCCTACGCAAGACCAGAACTGCTGTCTCATGTGGTGGCGCCCTGTTTTTGTACCCCGCAGCATGGAGGTGGCCCATTTCCGCACTCCGCAGTGCGATGGCATCCATTTTTATGCCTTGCAGCATGGCAGCAGCCCATTTTTGTGCCCCACGATGTGGCAGCGGCCCATTTTTGCACCCCAAGGTGCAGTGGTGGCCCATTTTCATGCCCTTAAGGTGCAGCGGCAGCCCGTTTTTGCGCCCTGTGGCCATGCCACTAGCACAAGTGAGGGGTGTGCATACACATGTGCACGCACTGGCTAGCCTGTCCCATGGCCTGGTGGCCAGCAGGCCACACCCACTACCAGGCCTTGGCCCACAGTTTGGGGACCCCTGCCTTTAAAGATCCTCCTGTTAACAGATACCTGGAATTAGAGGCCTGCATATAAAGCAGAACTTTATCCTAAATGGTTATAAATAATGGATATTTTTGCAACCAGCAGCCTATAAAAGTCAAGTTTAGATAACTTATTTCAATTACTCATTTTAAAAAAGTGACCCATTTGGCAGATAATGCTAAACCTACTTACTTGGCAGTCAGCCTTGCTGAAATTAGTGGAATTTTTTCCCTTCCCAGGGAGGAATTTAAAGACTTACTGTTTATATGATAGACTCTCTTTTTGGATACTCCACACATCTGTATATAACTTTGTTTTTCTGGTAGTGGCTGACAGAGGTTTATGTCAATGTCTATGGAAGTTGCTTCTGTTTAACTGCAAATAGTTCTGAAGTTTCTTCTTTGGTATATGGGGTTAATCTAATCCATATATTAGGACCCATTGCTCAGCATTCTGCTTAGTTATTTCTGCATGATGGCCCATTTTTCACATTTTATTTAATTCTTTCATACGAGCATTTTTAACACAAATGTACTTGATCCTACAGAATGTCACTGCCATGAGCAATTCTGTTAATGAATTGAATTCAATATCTGTTCCAGATCTGCTTTTACTTCAGGTCACTAAGTAGCTAGTTTGTCATTGTGAGTGGTAAAATGTTTCAAAATAATAGTGTTTGTAATGAATTTACTATTGCAGTCAAAATAAATGAGAGCAATTAACGCTGACTGCTACTGAAAACAAAGTGACGACATCATATTTACTTAAGCAATATTGTTTCTATTAAAGTGTACAATTTATATACTCTTAGGACTAAATAGTAATGTCTGGTTTGTTTGTTTTTTAGCAAAATGCATCTATGGAGATAAAGTGCTGGCAGAAGGGCAGAGGATTTTAATCAAGAACTGCAGAGAATGTCATGTAAGTTTTTTTTTTAATTATTCGGCTGCAATCCTATGCATTATGCTTCCCCATTAAAGTTTCTTCAGAATAAACATGCATATCATTGTGCAAAAATACTTACAAGTTTTCAGCAATGTGCAAACTTTGTAAGTAACAATAGCATATGAAAATATTCACACATATATTTATAAGTCTTTGGGTGGAAAAAGTACGTCAGGAGCTCTGACAACAGATTTATTTTTTACCCTATTGTTGTACATATCAGTATTTTCATAAACACTCATTCACACATTCCACATCTCTCTTTCCCTTCCTTGTAAAGGTTTTTGATTTTTATATGCTGATTTCTGAAAAACTACTCATCAGTCTATTTTGCCAGGTTTTAATATGGCAAACTTGAATAGGTTTCTAAAAATGTGTTGATGGACTGATTTCAAAATGATAAGTCGAGACAGACCTGGTTTGTACATGAACAGGAGACACCAGGAAATAATAGAACTACAGGCTAGACTGGGAAGTCAGGAGAAAAAAAGAGCATGAAAGAAATTAGCAGCAAGCTATTGAAAAAAATTACATGGAAATCCCTGACTCACCAGGAACTGAGTGGACATGAAGAATAATTTATTATTAAGTAAACTTGAGTTCTTCAACAAAATTAGTAAGAATAGGTCATTCTTGGAAAAATTTGCCAGCAAATTTAATGAGACAATGTGAAACTCTCAATATGGGATTCTGTTAGGGTTAGGACTGAAGTTTGGGTTAGATTGGAGCATATTCTGTGAAACAGAATTTCCTTTAGAAAAAGAAGTTCTATGGCAGGTGGGCAGGAAGGCCTCAATTTTGAAAAATAGCAGGAAAGGTAGTTTGTAAACTACCACCTTCTGCTATTCTTTGGCTTCACTATCTTATTATACAGAAAGCAGGCTATCTCTTTTAACTTCCATTTATAAAGGTATCTATCATAGTCTTTTTAAAGATTGCAATCTAAAAACAACGGGAGAAAAAAGATTTTAACTTGTGAAAGTAGTGGGGAAAACTTTTCATTCGTTGAAAAAAAGGGAGCAAAGCTGCTTAAAATTCATTAAAGCTACCTCCAGTCTCAGAACAGCCAATTTCACTTAGCTATAAAAATTACAGTAACTTAAAAAGTAGAGAAAGCTATATATATCCTCTCTGCTCGATCTCCTTGGATTTGTAATAATGGACACTGCCTTTATCACATATTAGCTCTGAGTAGGTAAGCAATGGAAATGGGCATCCATTTTAATTAAATGACAATTAATGCAGCAATTAACCTAAAAATAAGAAAAGAATAAAAAGTCAATTAGAACATTACACAGGAAATGATAGGGAAATAAATGTATTTAGAAACTTTAAATTGAAGAAAAGGTTATGGACCGAATGTGGTTGTGAAAAAAGTGGTGTAGAGCTGAAAAATCAAAGATGTTTAATAAGCAAACAGATTTTAGGTGAAAGGAAAGTGAAAAACAACAGAAATAAAACAAAAGAAGATTGCTAAGTAGGACTGGGGAAGTTCCTGAGGATTGGAAAAGGGCTGATGTGGTTCCCATCTTCAAGAAAGGGGGAAAAAAACGCACCCAGGAATCTATAGACCAATCAGTCTAACATCAATACCTGGGAAGATCCTAGAAAAGATAATAAAAAATATCATTCTTCAACAAAGTGACTTAACTAATAGACCAGCGAAATACTGTGGACGTAGTATACTTAGACTTCAGTAAAGCATTTGATAAAGTTGATCACAGCCTACTCCTTGGTAAGCTAAAAAAAGGTGGAATAGACAACATCACCACCAGATGGATCTGTAGCTGGCTGGCAAACCATACCCAACGAGTAGTCCTCAACGGCACTATATCCACATGGAGAGAAGTAAGCAGTGGGGTACCACAAGGTTCCATCTTAGGCCCAGTATCTTCAATATCTTCATCAATGACTTAGATGAGGGAATTGAATGGGAACTCATCAAATTTGCAGATAACACCAAACTGGCAAGAGCAGCCAACACTCCAAAAGACAAACTCAGGATCCAAAAAGATCTTGACAAACTTGAACAATGGGCCCTGTCCAACAAAATGAGTTTTGATGTGGAGAAAAGCAAAGTTTTACATTTAGGTAGGAAAAATCAAAGGTACAAGTACAGATGGGGCAAGACCTGATTTAAAAACAGTAACTGTGAGAGGGACCTTGGAGTCCTAGTGGGTGATCACTTAACCATGAACCAGCAGTGTGTAGCAGCAGCCAAAAAAGCTAATGTAATCCTGGTTTGTATAAACAGGCATAAAATCAAAATCATGCGAGGTATTAGTACCACTTTAAAAAACTCTAGTAAGACCACACCTGGAATACTGTAGCCAATTTTGGTCACCACATCACAAAAAAAATGTTGAGAGTTTGGAAAAAATTCAGAGAAGAGCAACTAAGATGATCAAAGACCTGGCTAGTCTAAAGCAAAGAAGAAATAGGGAAGACAGGATAGTAGTAGTCCAGTATTTGAGTACTGCCACAAAGAAGAGGGGATCATGAAACAATGGTTGGAAACTGTTCAAAGAGAGAAGCAACCTAGAATTAAGGAGAAACTTCCTGAAGTGAGGACAATTAACCAGTGGAATAGCTTGCCCCCAGAAATCGTGAGTGCTCCATCACTGGAGATTTTTAAAAAGAGGCTAGACAGTCACTTGTCTGAGATGGTATACTCTGTTTCCCCGAAAGTAAACCCACCCCCAAAAGTAAGCTGCAACTGATTTTTTGGGGGTAGGCCTAATATAAGTCCTCCCCCCAAAAGTAAGCTTACTTAAGGTCTGCACAGACAGGCAGGCTGCCTGTGATGAGGTGAAGCCGATGGGGGAGGTTGGATCTGACCCACACTACAGGTATACCGGTTCCTTACTGCCACCCAGCTTGTTCCGTGGCATCATGGCAGTGGCATTGGGTGCAACGTGCGAGGCGGCAAAGAGCTGGTTTTGGTGTGACACGGCTATTTGCCGCCGGCCATGGCCATTTGCCACTTCGTGCATCATGTCCAATGCCATTGCCATGAGGCCTGGTGGATCCTCCCTCCTTCTGACCCATGTACTGTTATAACAGTTCCCTACCATCGTCCCGCTTGTTCCACGGTCTCATGGCAGCACCATTGGGCAAAAGGTGGCAAATGGCTGGTTTTGGCATGACGTGGCCATTTGCTGCCTTTTGCGTCATGCCCAATGCCACTGCCAGGCCAACCGTATATTAAGTCTAACCCCCACTGTCCCCCAACCCTAATGGGAGATGGGAAGCCCTTGGGAAAAAAAAACAGAAAAACATGGGTGAAAAAAACCCCAGTTTTTCCTGTTTGTTTCCAAACTGCTTTGGAAACAAATGGGAAAAAACATTTTTCCCACCTAAACTTTTCTGTTTTTTTCCCCAGGGCTTCCCATCTCCCATTAGTGTTGGAGGGCAGTGGGGGGTTAGAGTTAACGTATGGTAGGCCTGGCTATGGCCTTGCATGGGTCAGATGGGGGGAATCTGCCAGGCCTCATGGCCGTGCCATTGGCGAGCGCAATGTGGCTCGGCCAAAAGTGGCCGCGGAACAAGTGGGGCAGTTTCCCCCCTCACCTGCCCAGTCTTTTCTATATCAGACAACTTCACAGCTTTGCCTACAGAGCCACCAAAGCAGCAGGTGGAGTGTTGGAGGCTCGGGGAGGGAGGATGATGAATTCCCCCCAAGAATTGGATTTCTTTCCTTACCTGACTCCCAGACCTGTGCCGTTTCTCCTTTGTGATCCATGCAGGGAAACAAAAGGGTTTTGTGGAAAAACAAAGGTCCATCAATCAATTTCAACTTCTTGTGAAAAAAAAAATATCTCACGAAGTTGGAATTGATTGATTGACCTTTCTCCCCCCACCAAAAAAACTTCTTTTATTTATCTGCACACAGTGGTGGCGGATCACGAAGGAGAAATGGCATGATGCTAGGAGTCAGGTAAGTAAAGAAAGGCAATTCCTGGGGGGAGAAAGGATTTTTTTCCTTACCTGCCCCACTTGTTCTGCTTTTGCTTTTGCACTTGCCAATGGCCCGCCCACCCTCCCCGAACCTCTGGAGCTCCACCTGCTGCTTTGGTCAGTCTTGCAGGCCCCATCTCGGCACCCTACCTGCCGCCACCCAGCATGGCTGCCTTGGGACTGCTGGCCTGGCACGGAAAGGGCAGGTGCCCCACCCTCCCACCACTGCACAGGGTAAGGTCTCCCCCGCCCCTGTCAAAATGCCCTTGCCTCCCCCAAGCGTTTTTTTTTACTAACCTGCCTTTCAGCTGCATTGTGTTTCTCCATTTGCTTCTCAGCCTCCGCCGCGTGTTTGTGGGACTACTGGTAAAAAAAAAAGTTCAATCAGATTTTCTAACTTAAGATCTTGTGATCTCAATGCGATTTGTTCATGTGACCACCTGGGCAACTGCTGTGTGATAGTACTTGCACAAGGCACTCAGTATTCCAGATACGTCTACCAGCCCTAAAGGGTTATCTATTTCTGCACTAACAATGCAGACAGAAATCAATGCCATTTGTAATGACTGTAATAGAATTAATCCATACTATTCTGGATTAGAGCAAATGGTTTTATTGATTTCTAAGTGGAAATGAATAAAGCACCGGAGTGTATTATTTATTTCATTTCATTCTATCTTTATAGGAGCCCCTCAAATTTTGGAACACTGCTATCATGTCTCCTGTAATCCTTTTTTTTGCTCATTCATTCTCAACACCTTTTAAAAAACGTGGTAACAGAATTGGATGCAGTATTGCAAGTATGGAACTGTGTGGAACTCTGTGGAACTGGAACTATTCCAAATATAAGATCCATATATTTCCATTAGACATAGATTTTGGCTACTCTTATCCTTAATTTTTAGTCTGTTTCCCTTGAAGTTAGAATATTCTTCATGTCTAAAAAAATTTGGTTTAGTAATTTCTTTTTATTTCATCAATTTTCCCATGTTCCATTACTAAGTGTCCAGGATAGACGGAATGCTTGATTTTGATAAGAGGGCATCATTGACCACTGTGTTCAGAGAGTCTTTTTTTCCCAAGATTACCATCACTTTATTTTTTTAAAAAATTAAACTATAATCCATACTTTTCACCTTTTTTGTTTTATAAATTAGAAGCCTCGGATTCTCTTCGTAAGTTTTTTTATTTTCAAAGTACCTATTGACAGTCCTGGTGCAATGTTTGGTTCATCAAATATTTTCTCAATATAGATGTTGAAAAGGAGGAGTGATAGGATACACTCTTGATGCATTCCTTTTTGGACTGAAAAATCTTTTGAAAAATGTCTTTTAGTTTTAAAAGAAGTTTACTCCCAGTACAGATTCATTATAATTCTAATGTCTTTGTCATCCATCCCAATTTGCTCCAAAGTTTTGATCAACATTTTATGATTTATAGAATCAAAGGCTTTTTTTGTTTTTTTAAAAATGATCTCTTGATTCTTGTTTTCTAGTTGAAAATGTCATCCCTAGTGCCACAATTTCATAAATATGTTCTGAACTTCACTTATTGCATTATTGAACTATCCTGAGTTTTTTAAGAAATTAACTTTTAATAACATTTTTGCTGCATATCTGACTAATGGGATTCAGTGTTCAGTTCTTGCTTTCTTACGAATTGAAACAAAAATTGAGTGTTAGAGTCTTTTGGCACATAGTTTTTTTTACCCTTTTCCCTCATTCTCATCATTGCTAAAATGTCTTCTGTCATCTAAACTTCCTTTGTTTTGTTTTTTACCTTTAGTTAGTTACTTTCTGCATTTTTAAAGTGCATTTACTGCCTGGTAAATAACATTGACTGTTTTTCTAATCTACAATAACAGTTTGGTCTTTATTATCTTTTTCAAAATATTGTAAAATTATTTAAATGTTTTTTTATGTTTATTTTTGCATATTTCAAAATGTTTCTTTGAAACGTTCTTTCTAATATTCTTGTTTTTATACTGAGTTTTATTATAACAGGGCTGTAATTGGAATAAATATCTACATCAGGACATGTCTTAATAGAATTCTTAAATCTATCTTTTATCATAACACAGTCTATTTGGTTCCTTGTTGCATCATTTGTTTTTTTTTCAAGCACATAATCTTCTGTCTAGTTGTTGGAACATGGAACTAAGTATGAAAAAGTTCAAACTTTTGAAATAATAGAAAGATTCAGGCTCCTCAAAGAATTATCTTATGCCTTACACCATTTTTTACCTTACAAGTATATATATTTTTTACTCTACTTTCACATTTAGATATCCCATAATAATTAGGTTCATAGACTTTGCTTCTTGTGTTGTTTCATAAAACTCTTCTTGGTTTGAATGATTTCCTACTGAGAGAATAAATTCAGATTACAAATCTATAATATTACTACAGGGTTTGACATCAATTTTGGTTATGATTATTTTGTCATTGAGTGGCTAGAAGCCAATCACTGTTTATACCTAGTTCCTTTTTATGATAATGGCAGTGTTGTTTGTATTGGAAATACAGCTGGAATAGATCATGATATATTTCTCCTCCTTATGTATGCTGTACTCATCACTGTCTACTTTCAAGGCAACATTTTCTTCTAAGACATTATTAGTTTTTTCCAGATTGGTGAAGGTTTCTGACATTCCATATGGTTGTTTCAAAAAGATTTGTTCTGATTTTCAATATAGTGACAAAAAAATCATGCCACTATAATACTTTTGCCCAAAATGCAATGTCTACTTTTTAAATGCTGAAATGAAAAAGGCAACCTTTTTCTAGTGATGCAGGGATCTTAAATGTTAGCAGTTTTTTCAGACTGTATTCTAAAAAAAATTAATTCAGAGCATGAATGTTACATATTTTTGCAACTCTGATCTCTTTTAAAATATGGGTCTTTCCATGGAACATGCAGCAGGTGTGGAGGACAGATACATAAGCCCAGGAAAAAAACAAAAAAAAATTTCTGCACGACAGTATGTATAGCATATTGTATGTGTATATTACACAATCCTTGAAGACATGACCAGGCAAATAGAAAAACAGTCCTCTTGGAAACCAGAGTGTGCCTCTCATTGTGATCAACTTGTTCATAATGAAGCATTTGTGCCACTAATAATATAATTCATGTAATTCTGTTCATTATGGTTATGAATTCAACCCATATCTCTGCACAAAAAATCAATTTTTGAAAATGTCTAAGTATTTTCCATTATTTTAGCACAATAAGCCAAAGTTATTTTTTTTTTAGCCAAAGTTATTTTTAAAAGTTTAAAACTGAAAACACTTCAAACTGAAAGACTAAGTAGGATGCATTACATTCCTTTTATTTTACAAACAAAAAGCGTATAACAAAAGGAAAACTATTTATAGAGAAAATTTTTTACATAGGTTTACCTCATGTGGTCTAAAATATTGAAAATAAAAATAAACCAGAAAATCCTAAAATCTAGTTCAAGTAAAACATTAAGGGATGTGATATAAATTATGTCAAACTAAGTTTGCAATAAGCAGCAATAGGAACTTGGTGAGATATAAATTAATGTAATGAAAAATTATTTCATGATATATTCATTGTCTAGTATATAAATAATAAAATAAATACTAACCATAATGGTTAAATTTCTCTAAAAAGACTAATGAATGCTCCATCAATAAGAGGAGTTCAATACTTGGGTTGAAATGTGTCTGGCCCCGAACTTCATCGTTTATATTTCCCTGTATATTCTCCAACTGTTTTCTAAATTTTCTTAATTATGGAATATACAGCCAGGAAAGAAGAGCATATATTCCAATCCACTATTATAGCTTAAATGTTTCCAGTCAAGCAGAGTCCATCTTCTCCATCAAATGAAAGTCCTAAGACCATCTGTTCCATTGTTGAACAGCTTTTGCCATAAGGACATTTTCCTGTTGTCCGATCAAAATCTAATTCCTTGTAATTAAAACCCACTCTCTCTTCTCCTGGAATAGCTCTGAACAATTCCATCCTGATCTCTACATGCAGTTCTTCACATATTTGTAGATAGCTATTGTATCTTCTCCTCACTGAATTAAACATGCCTGATGCCTCCAACCACTTTGATATTCTCAACTATTATTACATATTTGATATGACTATTCCAATTTTACAAAGAATACAATTGCAAAATGTAGAAATTATTTAGTTGGTTTTTTTTACATTTATGTAGTCACCCTTCTTATCAAAGCAGCTCTGGGTGATGAAAAACATTACAAAG
Organism: Bothrops alternatus; assembly: GCA_034064705.1. Taxonomy (NCBI): domain Eukaryota; kingdom Metazoa; phylum Chordata; class Lepidosauria; order Squamata; family Viperidae; genus Bothrops; species Bothrops alternatus. The sequence continues at coordinate 5,184,470 of JARGCV010000003.1, read as the reverse complement.
TAAAAACAATATTAGAACTAATAAAATACACAACACAACATCCAAGAAAAACGGCAGCTTGGAATACAGACAAGCACCAAACAATATTAATCATCTGGGCTTCACTCATTTCCCATGTCTGAGAAAATAGGCAGGTCTTCAACATTTTTTGGATGACCAGCAGTGTTGGAGATAATCTGATCTCAGGTGATAAGGTTTTCTGGAGAATAGGTGCCAGGACAAGAAGGCAAGCTTCCTTGATCCTGCAAGCTGTCTTCTTTAATTGACAAGACCTAACATACACTTCCTGTTAGACCGAATAGGATGGCTACAAGCCACTAAAGGCTAATGATTTGTCGATAATTAAGAAAATACTGGACTGTGTGGAAATTGATAGAGTCACATTGAGAATTAAAGAAAAAGAAGATACAGAATACTTTCAAACATGGAATTTATTCTATCAATGGTTGGAAAAACAATACAGAGAGTAAAGAACTTAATTTTTATGACTAAGCAAAAATCAACCCAGACAACATGTTGTTCATTAAGCACAAATGAATTGTAATGATAGAAAATTAATAAAATACTTTTTTTAAAAAAAGGCTAATGATTTGTTTGTAACTCATATAATAAAATGTGCGCATGAACTGTATAGATTGAAGAATGCCAAATTTCTAGATTCTGAATTTTGCAATAGATTAAAATGAAACCATAGATTGAAGCTCAAATTTAGGTCTAAAGTGACTTCAGTAACAAATGAAACAAATAATAACAATAAAAACCAATAGCATCATAAACAACAAATAATCAATGGAAAATTGATTCATGAAAATAGTTAAATGGAATATAGAAAGTATAATAAGCTGTGCAGTTTTGAATTTAAGAATAATGCTATTTTTAACTTTGGCAATACAAATGGTGTGTGAAATGTGTTTAGCTTATGAAATGTATCTGACAGTTTATAATGTTGTTGGTAAAGACCATTCATGCTATACCTTCAGAACTATGAGTTGACCCCGTAACTTTCATTTTTATTAATTATGAATCATTGTTTATTTCCAGAATGGAATTTTAGTAAAAATAACAGAGACCTGTCCTCCATTGAACTGCTCAGAAAAAGACTATGTACTCCCAGAGAATCAGTGCTGCAGTGTTTGTAAAGGTAAGTAAATGCTGCCTGGATTTTTTGACAATTTAAGCAGTTTTTGAGTAGTTTATTGAATTTAGAGTGGAAGAATTTTATAGGTTCTATGATGTTTCTATGAACACATTTTATTTGTCTAAATGGAGCTTCCTAGACATAGAATCAGAAAACAACATTATTATTCCACTAGGAATAAAAAAACCATATAGGAGAACCACATAGGGTTTCAACTTATAGGCATATACAACTTCCAGCATTCCCCACATCACACTACTTAAATTAAGTTAAAACATAGCTGAATTTCAGAATTTTAAGCTAGAAGGTGAATTTTATGATGATTATGGCAATGATTTGCCTCCCAAAAGATCTCTGCTACTATTTTTACCCTAATTCTTTAAAATAAGATATGGGCCAAAAAACTATTCCCATGTCTTTTGATGGTATCATAAAATCCCAGTCCCTCAAATGCTGCTGTGTTCCATGAACGAAGCTTGAAGTTATCATTTTTCCACCCAGTATGGTTTGAAAAACAGCAGAATCACAAAATTATGAAATGTATTAAAACGTGAGCCATCAAGGAAACATTATTAAGGTCACGCATCAAGAAATCTGTTTATTTTTAACAGCTAAGTTTATCCAAATGCTAAAATAAATAAAACCGTGACACCTATCTAATATCAGCAGGAAATATATTTCTATCAGATGGATGCTAACTGCAGGAGGAACTTGGTTATTAGTAATTATTCATCATGGTTGCATCACAAAGCAGTGGGATGTGTAGCATATAAAGAAAGGTATATGGAAGAAAGCAGTCCTTAAAACACCCAGATGCCAAGCCATTTAGGGATTGTAAACTAAACCCAAATCTGAACCCCACATTCATAAAAAAAAGGCAATTGGCTCAAATCAAAGAAATGAATTTATATTACGTTAAAAATTTGGTAGTAATTTTTAATTTTCTGAGGCAATTAATAGAATAAAATATGGCAGTGAAAAATAAATGTTTATTTCTTTTTAATAACAGCATTTCTTCCAGATGTGTTATTTTTAGTATTGCCACATATAAATATATTTCAGTTAGTGGTCTATTAAAGCTGTATCTAGAATTCTGTAGATATAATTTCAGGACTCTCAGGTACAAGGTTGGTGTTTCAGCAGGATTTATAGAATTTTTCCAAACTTAGTCTGAAAGTAGTACATTCATAATTATCAAACACCTCACTTGTAATTTTTTTTCCATTTTTGCATATAAAAATGATGTAAGTATTGATTCTAAGTATTCAGATTGATATGTAATTATTGTTACAGTTAATTCTCTTTTGCTATTTTTAAAAACTAAAATAATTGAGAGTATAGTTTATCTCTGTAAGCCACCTGGAGTCAACGAGAATGAGTTGAGCACCCATTTAAATGTTCTTAAAAAATAAATAAAAAATAAATAAGTAGAATAATGCAATAATTTCTTCATGGTAACCAGAGTAAGTTTAGTGGTTTTTCACTGTTGCCACAATTTGGGATTGGAGTATGTGTGTTAATGTGTGTGTGATAAATGTGATGATTTTTTTCCTGGAAGAAAAAGTTTTACCACATCATTCTGTGTCACACTATTCGGTGTTTTAGAATTAAACATATATCTATTGATCTTTTATAGTCTGCTCAGAAATAACTTTCATTGTTACGACTGAGATTTGTGGTCATCTATAACTGAAATATCTTTAAAACGGGACTTATTTTGGAACAGATTTTAATATGATTGGGTTACTATCTATATGGAAACCTGCAATGAGAGGGTGGTAATGTCTTCTATTAATCCTTATAATTTACTTACATAAAAAGATTTATAATTTATTTGAGTGGCTGTTTTAGGAGACACATTAGAGAGCAGCATTCTCACTTCTTTGAATTTAGTCCTAAGACTACACTGTTTCTACAGAATACAGTAGATATAAAATTCTAGCAAGTTGCTGTGGGAAATATAAAACCTAGTGAACTGTTGTGAGACCTGAATTATTTCTACAACTTAATTTTAATTAAATATTAGATAGATGCTGAAAAATATGAATTTAATCACTCTGCTGCAAGAAATGAGGGTTGCCTACTTACAAAGAATTGTTCCAGACACAATTTTTCTTTTCAGGAACAGCTGTTTGAATTCACATAGTGTGCATGTACTTATCTGTCAGGTATTTGTCAGAATGACATGCAAATATGTAAACTAAATGTTTGTGCTGAAGACACTAGGAAAGATAGGCTTGTGATGTTTTTTCTTTTTCTGTTTTTAGGAAAGGGAGGAAAAAAACCCAGTTCTAGTGACCTCTTATATATATTTAGCCATAACTTTTTCCAAGACTGGATCTTGGGCCTGCCATCATCAATGGAGTACACTTAGAGCAAAAGCTCATTTGAATTTACTGCTTAAACTAAAGAATCATAGTTACCCAGGGTCCCTAGCCCCATTAATTAAAGTATATAAAGCTAAAGTTACCCCTATGCTCTTGTATGGAGCAGAAATTTGGGGTCTATACTCAACCACAGTTCTAGAACAAACACAGTCCCAGTATTTGAGATGTACTTTGGGTATAGATCTAAGAACATTTGCTTCAGCAGTTAGAGTTGAATTGGGAATTCATGCAATTGATGCATTATCCAAAATTAGAGCATATAACTACTGGCATAAAGTCAATGAAATGGAGACTGATAGACTCCCCAAGTTATGTCTACTAGAGCAAATAAAATCACAATCATAAATCTCTGGATTACCAAACTAACAAATTTTGTAAGAAGCTACGGCCTTCCTGACTCTTGCATAACAGGAGAACGATTTTTAAAAAGAGCTGCCCAAAGAATTAAGGATATAGAAACACAAAATGACATAGCTATCCTTAGAAAGGTGGGTAACTTGAAATGGCTGAGGAAATACAAATGTACTTTTCAAATAGACAGCTATTTGAAGTTACAACTGCCAAAACATCTAAGGGAGATATTTACACGAGCGAGATTCGAACAGCTCGACACAATGATTAGATATGGGAGATTCCATTCCATACCCTACGAGGAATGTCTCTGCATTTGCGGGGCACCAGAGATAGAAGACCTGGCTCACATCCTATTACATTGTTGCCTGTATAAGAGGGTAAGAGACAGGTACCTCGGTCGAATGATCCATTGGGATCCCCATATCAAAACAACTTACCTTATGTGCGGCCAGAATCTGAAAATAATATTTAACACAGCGCAGTACTTAAGCAAAATGGTCCAGTTGAGATCTGCATATGTGGGAATGATTGGGGTAGATTGCAGAGGTGACACCAAAATATAATTTTATCATATTTTATCTATATCTTAAATTATTGTATTCTATTCAAATTTCATTTTAGTCTGTATTTTATTCCAATTTCATTTTATTTTATTCCCATTTCATTTTAAATTGTATTTTATTTAATTCCATTTTAAATTGCTTTTATCAAATTTTAGTAATAATTTGTTCCTGGAACTTTGCACTTTGATGTGGCCCAAGGGCTAATCAATAAAATAAATAAATAAATAAGGAAAGATAGGCTTGTGATGATTTTTCTTTTTCTGTTTTTAGGAAAGGGAGGAAAAAAACCCAGTTCTAGTGACCTTTTATAAATCCCTTAATGTTCTTGTGTTACACTTCCTTGACAGAAAGGGTAATATCAGCATGATTTTATTAAGTACTTTGCACATATTATATAATTATACAAGCATTTTCAGAATTTTGACTTTGGAATTCTAAGCTTTGGAATTTAGATATTTATTTTTAGAAATTAAGAGCAGCCAGAAGGTCTTGTAATGATCACGTTCAATTCTGATGTAAAGTCATCATTTAAAAAGAGGTGTAGGAACTGAACTATGTAGTTTCCCATTCAACAAGGGTGGGGAGAAGAGTTTAGAAGGCTTTGCTTCTTCTTTTAATTAAATCTCAGTTTACCACTGGTTGTTTAGCTATGCTTAGTTTCAGTGAAGAACCACCTGAACCCACATTTGTGTCTTTTTAAAACTGTGGTGTTAATCACAGTTTGTTGCTTAGATGATACCCCACCCAGTCATTAAACAAAAGCAAATATTCTGGTCTTTTCTTCCCAATTACATGAAGAAAAAAAAAGGTGTGGTGCCTGAGCTGAAAGTTACTGTAATTTGGGGTGATTGTGAATGTAGTTAGTGAGTCATTCAGATAAATGTTCTCTAGGAGTTTAGATAAGAGCCTTTTTTAATGGTGTCAGACTGATATGATATTCGGCATTCAAAACATGTATGGTATTATTGCAATCTTTTCCCAATCATTATAGGCATGATTTGACTGAAGAAGTTTTAGGATACTTAATGGTGTGAATTTTAATTAGCTTGAGGAATTAAATAATCTACAATAATTATAGGCATTCTGGATCTTTGTTTTAAAAATATCCCCCAAACTTTGCAATATGACAGACTGAATTAGTTTTTTTTAAAAAAGTTCTTTTTAGTTGTGTTGAATATTTGCCAGTTTGAAAGTAGGATATTAATGGATAATAAATCGTAATGTTAAATAGTGATTTATTAGTTTTCATACATTCATTTATAGATTTATTGTATTTGTTGATTTTAATTCTGCGCTGCCATGAATCTTTTTGCATTGCCATGGATCTTTCTGGATTGTGGTAGTGTAAGTAAAATAAAATAAATAACAATTAATGGAAACCATTTTTTCTTGCCGTAATTGACAAATAAACTAGATAGAGTTATCTCTCTAATACAGAATAACACCAGTTTTGATGGTGGATTAAACTGGCATTTCGTCATATGACCTGGGAAATCAAGTATTTTCTGTGGCTGCCTCTGTGCTTTGGAATTTCCTCTTTATGGAGACGAAATTTATATTTCTTCTTGAGTTTCAGAAAAAACAGTTAAGAATTGCCTTTCCCAACAGCCTCAAGAAAAAGCTATATAGGAATGTGGGGATGCTCAGGTAGACACATAACTTTGTATGTGTGTTTTTTTTCTTTGTTCCTTTTAATGTTGATGGAACTTATTTGGGTGGAATATTTATTTTTGTGTTGGAAAAGTTCTTTTCATGACATTTAAGTCCAGTTGACTGGAATTCTATTCCAGTTGTTTGAACTATCCTGTCCAATTCTTAAATGTGTGAAATAAATATAAATAAATAATATATTGTTGACTGCTTGGAACTTTTCTGAAAGGGCAGCACACAAGTAAAGTGAGCAAGTAAGTAAGTTAAATTCAAAAAGGGCTCTATTATTCAGCATTTTCAATGGAAATAAAATGCATTACACACCAAGGTAGTGTAGTAAACTAAATTTCTCACCCTATTCACACACTATAGCTTGACATTTATAGTTCCAGACAATCTTTTCTTGATTACCTTCAGGTATGAAATCATAAGAAAAGATATCTGATAATTCAGAATGCTTCCCATAAATGGAATTGTTAGCTCAACAGTTTTGTTTGGAGTGATAGCAGTCATATAAAACTGCGTCATGCTGAAACCGCACCTACCCCATTGCCAGCAATGTAAAAAAGTCACGGTGGCCAAAAGAAATTTGATAGGGCATCAAACAATTGGATTATGTCGTTGAAAATAAGTCTTACTGACCTATCCATGATTTAATGTGCAGAGAGAACCAGTTTGGTGTAGTGATTAAAATGTTGAGCCAGAAACCAGGAAACTCTGAGTTTCTAGTCCTTTTTGAGACATGAAAGCCAGTTGGGTGATTTTGGGCCACTTGCTCTCTCTCAGCCCAGCCCACCTCACAGGGTTGTTGTGGGGCAAATAGGAAGTGGGGGCTTTCAGCATTGTCTTGAGTTGACAAAAATAGGAAAAATTAGGTAAATAAGATTGGAATCAGAATAGCTTGGAAGAAGAGGTGAGTTGTTAAATTCTTTCAATTTTTTTTTTGGGGGGGATATTAACCTATGTCTAATTTGAGTGACTCCTTTGGAGGACATGGACATAACCAGTTACAATATTCTTCACCAATGTGAAATAAGATTGTCTACCTATTCCCCGGAGCATGGAATTTGATTACTGTTATAATTAGCTTAAAATGATAAATGGGTCATTGCACAGTCAAATAACTTAAAGCAAAATTTAATCTAGTGGAAGCAATTGTAATAAAGATATAAGGATGCCCTCATCAAAGTAAAGCCAAGTGTAGGAAAATTACACTACAACCTTGGTTGAGGTATGAAGGATTCAGCTGTAATTTTTGAAGAGGTCAAAAGCCTAGAATGTAGGGTTTTTTCAATAAGATTCACAATTTGTAAATTTCTAAGTGTATTTTAGGATTTATAAAATCATTATTAAATTACCCCATCACTGATATCCATGGCACGGGGTAAGCCAGAGAGGAAAAGGAAAAAAAAACATATTGTAAATGTTTTATCTGTTCTTCAGCAATTCCTGTAATGTGAAAACTCATATCAGGCAAAACTTTTTGCCATTCGAGCATAATTGTGAGAAACTGAATGCATTTTTAATAAAATGTCTATGATGTTTCAGTTTTGATAACTTGTACATCAAAAGAGAAAATTAAAATCTAGATAAAATTACTTTTTTTCTGAAATCCATGAAACAAATTGTTTTGACTCCTTTACTTTTCATTTCAGGGCCCCAAAGGGAAGGGGTAATAATCATTGCTGCCTATTTATTGCCACTCAAACTACAATTTAATTAGTCAAGGGAATTATTCTTAAATTTTAAAATGGTCCTGAGAGTAAATAATGGAAAGAGAAGACTGGAATTCAGCAGTTGTTTCACTTGACCTAAGCTCCTAGGTCAGGGGTGTCAAACTGCTGGCCTGGGGGCCGGTTTCATCATACCGAAGCTGCGCCCACCCCATTGCCAGCAATGCAAAAAGAGTCACAATACATTGCAACACGTCATGTGACATGGCGAGTTTGAGACCCATGTCCTAGTGGTTAACAGAGGAGAACAGGTACCTGAAGAAATGTTGGCAAGGTGATGGAAGCATGATATTATGTGCTTGAGGCAAGTTCATGTAGTAGTTCATGCAGTAGTTTTGGCTTTGTTAATGGAGTTGGTGTCTGCTACTTGGTTCATCCAATGATTAGGGTCAGATGTTGCCAATATGCTAAAATATTCAGTTGTGTGTGTGTGTGTGTGTGTGTGTGTGTAAGTAAGAAGAATGGATTCAAATTTGACTCTAGTAAGACCAAATGGCTTTGGGTGTTTGGAGACTTTCTATCTCTAGTTCCAATATCTAAGGAGTTGCCACAAAGAATTCTAGTCTCCAAAGCGCCTGAAGGCAGAACAAGAAGCAATGGATGAAAACTAATCGAGAGAAGCAACTTAGAACTAAGGACAAATTTCCTAACAGTTAGAACAATTAATCAGTGAAACAACTTACCTCCAAAAGTTGTAAGTATGCCAACACTGGAGGTTTTTAATAAGAGATTGGACAACCATTTGTATGAAATGGTACGAGGTTTCCTGCCTGAGCAAAGTGTTGGACTAGAAGACCTCCAAAGTCACTTCCAACTCTGTTATTCTGTTAATTTTGAAGGAGGTTACATGTCTACATTTTGGAATAATACACTATTGGTCCCCCCTCCCCCAGTCTTGTAGTTTCTGCTTCAGGAGCACTTGGCAGCTGTGACTGGAAAGGCCTTTGCACAGTTTCATCTTTTGGAACTGCCCTTTGCTCACCTCATACATGGACTACTGCAATGGAGTTGGCATTGAAAACCATTCAGAAACTGCAGCTGATTCAAAATATAATGGCATGGGCAATAATGTTAACAGTGGTTACTGGTGGGCTTCTGGGAACAATTGAAGATGCTGGTTATCTTCTCTAAAGCCCTTAATGCATAGAACCTGGCTTTCTAAACTTTCCTTTAATGTCTGTTCATCCTGAATGGGTTCTGTTAATGTATGTTAATAGAAGTGGGCATGACTCAATAAAGTACATCAGACACTCAGTAATATAGACTTGTAGAAGCTAATTAGAATTCCCTCAAATAAGCAGCCAGGATGAGGTTGAGGTACATTATAATTTTGTTATTAAAATGGTTTGAGGAATTCCAGAATAAAGTGGTAGGAGATCCTTTTATCACTGAGGGACCCAGGAAAAGCAAGGCATATCAGTTTAGTATATATTGTAAGTAAATGGCTTGCTCAGGGGAAGAAAGTCTATGTGCTCTATTAAATGTGTATATTAATCAGTAATATCTATTTTCAGATGCCTTAATATGAATAAATGAATTGCATAAATGATAATTTAACAGTTAACTTTTTATTCCTTACAGACTTATTCAAAAGGAAATGCATTTCATTTTTCAGGTCATAATTTCTGTGCACAGGGACACCGATGTGGTGAAAATTCAGAGTGCAGAAACTGGAACACACGGGCTACTTGTGAATGCAAAAGTGGTTATGTCTCTGTCCAAGGGGACTCTGCCTATTGTGAAGGTAAATAATATGCTCCTGAAAGTAGCTTGATTATAATCTAGTGAGAAATACTTAGCTGAAACAAAGACCATGCAGAGTGTCTCATTATGAAGTTCAGTCTTTGTGGCAGCACTAATAATATTGCCCACACTTGAATTTTTTATTTAGAAAGTGCAGATGATCCAGCGAAAGGTTTATTCTGAAGTTCCCAAGTGACAGATTTGCTTCTTAACATGCAAAAGTACTATCTCCTGGCCTGTTTAGTTTTGTCATACAGATGTCAAGGATGCTGCTTATTACATTGATAAAAAGAATAGTGTGCTTGAGAAATCAAATCAATGTCTCTTGAAAAATGATAGAAGAATCATGTGTGACTTCATTGGATACCTTGGGAGATTTAAAGCCTACCGAAAGTTTTTCTGAATAATTTGTTTTTAATGACTGAGATGTCCCTTTATGTACTCATGGAAAATATTGAAATAAATAGTTTTGGCATTATAAGCTGCATATATGCAGGGCTAGCTCTGGGCTGAAACATGCAGAAAGGTATATATTTGTTTATTTGTTAAATTTCACTGATACAGCAACTCTGCTTCATTAACACCAACTTCATTCTCTTAATTGGATTCCAAAGACTAACTGGGTTCTCAGTTAAACATGTGCTTAAAACATTTACTACTTTACATCTGGTACAATCATACTCAGTGATATGCTAGTGGGTTGCACTGAAATAGATTCTGTATGGTTTTATACTTTATACAGAACACAGGATATCATCAGTTGTATTATTCTAGCACCATTTAAAAGCTAGCCTTAGCATATGGTTTAATTGTTCCTCTGGAGCTTACAATGACTTTAATTTCAGCTTAAGTAAGTTTCTTCTGATTCTAAGTGGTATTGTTGGGCAAGACTTCATTTTTTTAAGAAAATGGTTTAATGTTAAGGCCCATGTGAAACTCATCAATAAAGAGATTTGTGCCATGGAGGTAATGTGGTTCTCTATCAAAGCAAAGAACCTAATGTGTTTCCTTGCCCAAACCAGAAAGGTGTCTGTGCAGATCTTGCACTGGAACAAAAGTTTCCATTCTTGGCAAGAGCAGATTGGAGAATAACTTAGAAGAAAAGCTGGCTCAAAAGAAATATAAGATCTCAGTTTGGACATTAACTTCAGATTAAAGATTAATGTTCAGACATTAAATTCAAATCAATTGAACTGCTTGAGGATATCCAGGTTATTATAACTCAGTTCATGATATGAGCATCTAAGCAATCCTGATATTCAGCGCAATTTAACATCCAATAAGAGGCTTGAACTGCTGTGGTTATATAATTATTTATATTTTGCTATAAATTGATAAAAACAAAATGCAATTATGGTCTTTGACCAGCATGAAATAGAAATAACTCTGCTGTAAAAATCTTAAATAAAATTATTACATGAATAAAATGCATAGTTTAAATAACTATTTAAAGCAATTTAAAATATAACTTATGATATTTGATATTATAATTACCAATTAGAAATAGGACAAGGAGAACATTTTAGGACTACAATACAAGTAGAATGAAGGTTAATATTTACTATATAAACCAACAGAAAAATTGGTACCTATTAGTGTCCTATATAGACTGACATGCTGCAGAACAAGATTTAGCAACACTATGTGTTATAAAAAAAAATTACTGTAAGAGAGAGAGGAAAAAAAAGTTGTAAAATTGGTTTGAGTGTCCAGGCATGAATCAGACAAAAGGAGAAAAATAAGGATATTACAAATATCTCTATAAACTGCTTATAAAGTGATTTTTTTCCTTAGAAGCACTATGCCTTTTACTTTTTAAATATTGTCAGAAGAAGCATTCACTTTGCTATGTGCCATTTATTTGTAGTATTTATGAATTTCATCTTCATGGATCTTTCTTTTCATTTCTTATAAATGCTGTCTTTAAAATTGATTCTCAGCTTCTTTCTTTCCATCTATAACTGAGATGACAAAGAGACACTTACCTGACAAGAAGTTAAAATGTACTGTGTGGAATAAGAAAAAAAAAAAAGAACTGCGGTTTGGTAGAAAGAGAGCGGGGGAGGGAATCAGAATAATAGGAACTGCCATAAAGCTGCTATTTCCCATACTTTTGAGTAATGGAAATCTATGGTTTTTCATACCTTTTTGAAATGAAAATGACCATTACCATGCGATTAATGAGTAACAGCCCTTAAATTATAATAGTAGCTCCTGCCATAGGAAAAGGGTATTCCATAGGAATTGTAAGTCAGAAATTGCTCTATCAATGTTGCAAGAATCCTTTTCAAATTAATAAAAGACTGTAACACTTTTTGGCAGCAGCTCAATACAGATTCAGATAGACTGTATATTTATTTCCTTCAACTACTTGTAGTTGTTCAATTTAATTTGTTCGTGTCTATTTTGTTTGAAGCTTGCAAAGTAAAGCTAGGGAATCTTCTTTCTTGCATTTTGTGGAATCTGACAAGAATTTAAGGGCTTTAGCTTAAAACTTTCACTGGTAGATATTTGCAGTTTTGGTGGAAGAGAACATTTTAGCACTTTGATTAGTATACCAATTGCAGCTAACCATTATGGCATATGGCTGAGGAGAAGGCTGATTTTTATAACTAGTTTGTGTTTTGCAACAGTGGAGAATATCTGTAGCTCGGTGTAGGATGAGGGTGAAGGTTCATTCTCCAAGCTTGTGGGTTGGTTTCAGAACATTTCGTTACCAGGCTAGGTAACATCTTCAGTGGAGTTTAGAGGATGTCAGTGTCAGTGTTTATAAGGGCTTCAGGTGTGGGTGTGTCGAGTAAGGGTCTTGTGATGGGTCAGATGTGAGTTATCAGTGAATCTTGTGATGGGGAGGTTACATCAGGTCAGGATCATTGGGAGGTGAACTGCTGGTGGGGGAGAGGGGGCTTGTGTGGGTTGGTTGAGGGTCACGGCTGTCTCTGGTTCGTTGTGCAGTTGAATTGGATTCTGAGGGGTTTGTAGGTCAATGTGTCTGTTGATGGAATTGCTTGTGGAGTGCCAGGTTTTGATGAACTCATGAGCATGGTGGGTGGTAGTGTGGCTGATGATTTTTGTGTTGCTCCAATCAAACTGGTGCTGTTTGGTGTCGCAGTGAGTAGAGATTAAGGATTTGGGATGGTGGCGTTTGACTGCCAGCTGGTGTTCATGGATCCTGGTTTGTAATTGACGTGATGTTTATCCCACATAGAATTGGTTGCAATGGTTACAGTTGATTTTGTATATTACATTGTTTCTTTCATCCTTCTGTATCTTGTCTTTGGTTCTGGCTAATTCCCGGCAGAGTGTGGCTGTGGGTTTGTGGGATATTGCTATCCCTAGGGGTTGGAGAATTCTAGCTGTCATTTCCGACAACCCTTTTGTGTATGGTAAGGTTAGTTTGTGTTTTTCAGAAAGGATTTACATTTGGAATTAATTGGTGTAAAGTGAAGGGGAACACCAAGCTCTCGAAATATTAACAAGAAAGATGTCTGATAATTTTAATAGGATATAGTGTCATGGATGCTAGGTTGAAGAAAACTTTCTCTGGATATGTGATAGGATAAGTAACTTATTCCCAAAATATACTAACCAGAAGTGGATGAACTACTATGTCAATTGCCTGTAGTTCGGTTTGAGGCTATGGACAGGAATGTCTTTGGTATACAGTTTTCCAATTCTTTTTCTTTTGAGTATGAAATGAGGCTGACCTTGTTTCTTATGTACTTCAGCATTCACACCATTTACCATGTTATTTCAGCATCATTTCTAGTATTGTGCATAAGGTTTCTTAGTTACTTAGGAGATGCTAGGTTTGAGGGATAAAGGAACGGAGTAGATTGAAACAAACCTGGAATATTGTTCTGTCTAGCCCCTCTCAGCTGCCAAGAATCCCCTTAACGAGGTCGTTAAGAGTGCACACGAAGGCAGTTCAAAACACACGGCTTTATTTAACAGTTTACACAAGCACACTAAGAACACCAGTTATAAACTCACTGTGAAATCTCTCAGGTCTCTTCTTGAGCACAACGTTGCTCGTGACTAAAACAGAGGCTTCCGTTTCCCTGTTAATATAGCCTCCCAGGTCACGTTCATCGTCCACCCAACTGACCCCTACGCCTATCAGCCCGTCGGTATCGTGGATTGAGCCAATTAGTGTCCTGGCCCACATCTGAGTCATCGTCCTCTGACTCAGCATGCATACCAATCTCCGTGGTATCTGGCTCAGCTGCCGGGAGGAGAAAACACCCAGAAGGGCCTGCCGGTGCTGAGTCATAATCATCATCGGACAAGTATCTAGCCTGGCCAGAGACACTCACAACAAATATCGGATATAAATTCTTGGTTTGACCAATTGTTGCAATCCAGCCTCACTAGGAAATGTGTGGAGGGAATTGTATTTGCTTTTCACACTGACTCAAGAGCACAGACAGCTCTTTTCTTAATATTTGCTATTTTCTGCTGCTACATTAGCCAGTGGTCTTTGCTCATTTTTATTACTAGTGACTTATAACATCTTCTAGAGTCATTCAATCATTGTTGTGCCAAAATAATAGTAATGCAGACAGGCTTTCTATCATATCAATGGTAGCCAGGTGATGCTATGAAGTTGTTATAAGTCAATGTGGAGAAATGACTTTAGCTTGTATGCTGCGTTTTCTCACAGTGTAATAGATATTTTCATAAAGTTAAAACATAAATCTCTCCACCAGTAGCTGCAAAAGAAACTACCATTTTTCTACCATTTAAATCAGAATTAATATTTCATTGAAAATTGGAGATTTCCTCATAAGATTAACCAGTGTCCAATGACATTTATATTTCTGTTTTTACTGTTTAAAAAGTGTGCTGCTAATTGCATATATATTACAAAAAATAATATATAAATTTGCTATTCTATATTCCTTCCAGTTGGTTCTTTTAATTCTTCCTGACTAGAATTTTAAATCAGAGGAGTATCTTCAGTGATAAAAGTTTTTGTTGAAGATAATCTATGATTTTGAAAAAAATCCTATTCCTATTCAAAATTGATGTCCTTTACATGGTCCACAGATGTCAAAACATTCAGTACAATTTTTTAGTAGGAGTCCACCCATGCTAGTTGTTTCTTGAAAAATAAAAAGACATATTATTGCTTGTCCTAGGATTTTGATTGCTTATCAGATCCTCCCCATAACAGCTTCTGCAACACACAGATATCTTTTGAGCTAAACTCAACATCTGACATAGATATCTATGTATTTTCCTTGGCAGCAATATAGAAGTAGTTTGCCACTGTCTTCTTCAGAATGTCTTGGCAGTTCCCTATCTTATAGCTGGTAGTTCCTGAAGATCCCCTGTCCAAGAACTAAGCAGATCTGGATCTATTTAGTTTTTGAGATCAGCCAAGCTCAGACATCTACCAAATAATCAGTGCTAGAAATCTTTATGATTATGAATGATGATGATAATATAATAATCTATAAATCAGTTTGTGGTCCAGTATTATTCAGAACCACCTGGAATATTTCAATGTGTTCCCATCTTCAGGCCTTAAAATCATATTGTACTTTCTGTGTAGTTACTAAATGATCTACCAGATGCAGAAAACAGATAAGTAAATGGTTTCCCTTGACCTGATTGAGTCATTATATAGATTTTTATACAAGCAGCCTGCTTGCTTCTAACTGCCCTCTTCTTCTATACATCAGCCATTTTTTAGGTGATGCCACAGGTACTTTTGAAAGTATCAGGAGCATCAATTAGTTACATACACATGCACACCTTCCCCCATTGTAGCTTTAGGATGTAGTAGCAATATCTCTGCACCATTTTGTTATATTTTGTCCTAGTTCTCAATTGTACCTCTAAAGGATGCCTCTTATATAGTCATTTTTTTCTCATTTTATGTACAGAGTAAGAAGCCTGGTCATATACTGACAGATTGTTCTCAAAAAAAAAAAAATACACACAACCGATTCTGCAATTTTAACATATTTCAAGCTTTTTAATGTCCACATTCTTAATCCCCCCTCATGCATTTTGTCTTTATTCCTGCATATTTAAATTAGGCATAAAAAGTTAGTTATATACAGATCATTACCACAAGTTTAAAGCATTATAAATAATATTCTGAAAAACATTTGGTCTTGGCCTGTAATTTTCATTTTAGCAGCATACACCACATTCCTCTCTATTCTTGTATGGAGAAAAACAATCCTGTGGGTGAGGGAGAGAGAGAGAGAGAGAATGAAAGGGAGAGAATCTCTCTCTCTCTCTCCTCTCTCTCTCTCTCTCTCTCTCTCTCTCTCTCTCTCTCTCTCTCTCTCTCTCTCTCTCTCTCTCTCTCTGTGTGTGTGTGTGTGTGTGTGTGTGTGTGAGAGAGAGAGAGAGAGAGTCTGTCTGTTTGTGTGTGTGTGTGAGAGAGAGAGTCTGTGTGTGTGTGTGTTGTGTGTGAGAGAGAGAGAGAGAGAGGAGAGAGAGAGAGAGAGAGAGAGAGAGAGAGAGAGAGAGAGAGAGGAGAGAGAGAGAGAGAGAGAGAGAGAGAGAGAGAGACTCAACGTCACCCAGTTTATATCCATAGTTGGGAAGGTGCTGAGGATGGATTAGAATCTGAGTTTCCCTATTCTTTGTCTCAACTATACAGGTGCATTTTTCCTCAGTATCTTATTCTATAAAATAAGTCTGACAGTGGATAGTCTAGACTGCTTTTATAGCTGTCCAGTGGATTTGTAACTAGATTCTAAGTGATAAAAGCCATGTTTTTTTTTGCTTTCCTGGTCTTATTTTTATTTTTTATTTTTCCTTTTCTGTGACTGAACAAAGATTAGACAGAAATATTAGTTAATCTGAAAACAGTCTCTAATTATTGAGCTTTGGTTCCAGGTATCCAGGTTTGGGTCTGGTTACAATAAGGAGTAATGGTATATTTGGAATTGTTTCTTCTCCTGTTGTTCTTTTATCCATGTTTAATGGAAAAGAAATGTAGGATTTAGATTAGATGATTAGCAGAAAAACTCTTAGGGGCAAAATGGTTTCTGATTGACTAGATTGGAATTGTTGTTTTCAAAGGTCAGTTAGTTATTATTATTTTTCTCTTTAATGTAAAAGTAAAAGCAATAGTTCTGTTTATGCACTTAATATCTGTTCTTTAAATGCCTTGTTGGATAATGTAATGGATGTGTTCAATGGATCATCTTTTCTTGAAGATCTGTGAACAGAAATATTAAATTCACATTTAGAATTAAATGTTCTTAGTCAATAATGCAGAATTAATGGTTCTTTGTACATTTTTATTCCTTAAACTAACGCTCCATTCTGCTTAGTTGCACATTTAATTGGTAATAATTTTAATTATATTCTTACTTGGAAAGTGAATGATTGAGAAAATCGGATCACATTAACATATCTCTTCACTTCTGCATTAATCATTTCAGTTTGAAAAAAATACTCTCATTCTGGTTGTAAATCAAATGAAAATATAAGAAGATTCTCTGCTTATAACTCAATTTTTAGTTAATTTGTCTGAAGCATTACACTGAGATTGTTTAATCGTATCAGCTTTGAAATGGCTTGTATGATAGAAATGCTTAATTGTTTTTTTCCCCCACAATAAATAATTTGAAGGAGCAAGTCAGCCAGGACATTTCTATTTCCTTTTATTCCAAGAAAAGGTGACTTTAGATTTTTGCCAGATGTTCATTAGCATATCTAATCCATTATTTGTGTTTGTATTCCAACAATAAGATTCTTAAATGGTAATCTTTTAAAGTGGCTATCTTTTAAATGCAATGATAGTAAAAACAAGTTTTTTTTTCATATAAAATATTCGTAAGCTATGTAGGTTTCTCTAGACCATGGTTTGCTGTGAAGTGTTCATTCTTTGGGGAAGTGCAGAGTCCCTGAGACGTGTGAAGAATCTTTTAATTAAGTTACTACAATGAATCCCGAAATCTCCCCAAAGTTTCATTATATGGTTTTCATTATTCAATTATATTAATTTTGGATTTTGAACTTTTTAGAGGGGGATGTACATTAAGTTTACACTAAATGGAGGTGTGATGGCCAAAAAAAAAGTTTAGGAGTGAAATCTTGAATTATGCAGGCTATGTGAATATGATTGGTTATTTTCTGTTGCTAAGACATACATCTTCCGTTTAGTCATAATACAATAGCCAAGAACATCCACATGATTTAACTTAGATGAAACTGTTGTTTCATGAGTCAAAAGCAATTGTGGAATGGCATTTTATCCCTCAACTTTTTATGCCATGAGATGCCTGCAATCAGGAAATGGACATCAGCACTGCAAGATTCCTTGCTTGTCTGTGGATAATTAGTTAATTAACAAGTGGAACAGCCTGCCTCCAGAAGTTGTGAATGCTCCAATACTGGAAGTTTTTAAGAAGAGACTGGACAACCTTGGCTCTTTTATGACTCGTGGACTTCAACTCCCAGAATTCCTGAGCCAGCAGTTGAAATCCACCAGTCATAAAAGAGCCAAGGTTGCCTACCCCTGGTATAGGATGTAGGGTATAGGGTGTAGGTCAGAAACTGACCTATTCTGCACAACTGAAAAAAAACTCCATCCAATTCATGTCTGTGAAGATTCTAGGAGCTGAAGAAGCTTCTTGGTGAGAAGCGAAAACTCTTCAAGGAAAAACAAAAAAGTCCTTTGGAACATTCATCCAGTTCAGGTACGGGAACTGATTAGATCTAAATGATTCAGCACAGCTTAGCATTAGCATCTGTAACAAGAAATAAGATTTACATTATTTGAATAACTCAACCATGAAGTACTTATAAATTATTTTCAAGTTTGAAAATAATACAGAATGCGCATTAGGGGAAAATACATAAGGCCATTAAGCAATTTAATACTAATATTAGACATAATGAAGAAGAATGTGGTAGAGATATTAACAGTCACAGATCATAATTATCCTTCCAGATTTTATATAATAAATGAATAATGTCTAGATTATGTGTGGTCTTCATAAAATATATGAAATG
Source organism: Bothrops alternatus (assembly GCA_034064705.1). NCBI lineage: Eukaryota > Metazoa > Chordata > Lepidosauria > Squamata > Viperidae > Bothrops > Bothrops alternatus. The sequence goes on along the minus strand of JARGCV010000003.1, from coordinate 5,165,914 downwards.
AAGCAATGAATTGGAAACAGTTTCTTTATTTTTACCTGAATTCTGTTTCTTGGTTCTTTTTACTTTATCTATTACATTTCTCAGTAAGGGAGACTTGTTCTTCCACCATATTTATAACAGTAGTTGTCCAATGACAATTTACTTTTCTTTTACCATACTCCTCCCAACAAATATATTCTGAACATTTTCTTCAGTTCTTCAGGTTTCTGTGGAGGAAAAGAAATTCCACCTTTTCTAGTACTGCTGATGCAGGACGTTTCATAAACAAAATAAAATCCCCTAGATGTCATCCAGTGATTTTTTTTGCAAATATTAAACACCATATTTTCTGAACAGTTTGTTTTAGGTATCCTAATAATAAAAGAACTAAAATGGGAAATGGGTCAATAGTAGACTTTTTCCACCATTTTGGAGCAAGGTCATGATGCCATATACCCCTTTCCGTCCTTACCTTAAACACATATTCCATAGGACCCAATTTCATTCTTAAAGAATTTCTTCATACATGTAGGGACCTTGGCTGTTTTGTTAAAACTAGATATATGGATTTTGTAGTGCAGATTTAAATGTTGTGTACAAACTAATATCTTTGACTTATATTCTGTCCAACGTTGTATAGAATTTTAGCCACAGCGAACATGAACCACCAAATATTTTGTTCTACCAACATCTGAAAGCGATGCACGAAAATTTTTGTGCAGCTTCTTAATTCAGTTTTGGAATGTTCATAAAAAGTGTAGGCACTGTAGACATATTCACGTGTGTACTGTATGTATGTACATATACATATGCCCATAATGTGTAGTTACAAAGTAAGGTTGCTTATTTGTACTTCTATGAATAGGAAAGATGGCATATCAAACTACAGAGTAGACATCAGAGTTTTAAAATGTTTTCCTATTTGAAATATTCCCCAAATTTTAATCAGAAACCAATTTGAAATTTAGTATAGCCAGGTTCCAGCTTTATTTGAACAGAAGTGTGTCTTTTTAAAAAAAATTGGGACAACTAAAAACTGTAATGCCTAGCTTTCATTCTAAAAATAGAACAAAATAGAATTCTGCTACTAAGCATGCCAGTCTGCTAGGCAGTCAAATTACCATTTTTTAAAAGCAAGTTCATTAATGTCAATGGAGACATCTGTGTCAACAGACATTTTTATACAACTAACGCATTTTATGTATAACTAATTTGTATTTCTTCAACATATTTCATGTAGATTTGTGTAACTAATTCACAGTTCTTCACGTTTCTTAAAAAAATTACATAAAAATATTTGTTTAATTGTTTCAGCCTATTTCAAGGTACTGTTTCTTTAAGCTGTACTTCATGTTTAGTGGTTTAGTGTTACAAATACAGAAATATTTATGTATTTAATATTGGTGGTTTGGGGGGGAAATGCCTTGTTCAATATTAAGAGGTGTCTTAATGTGGCAGATCTGTTCCACTGGATGTTACAAATAAAGGTCAATAGTCTTATTATTTGTATAAAATAATTATTGGGTTGAACATCCTCATTTGCTTTTTTATCTGAAAGACATGGACTGGCAAATGGCACTGATTGAATTTTGGGAAAGAAAAACCTATGGTAAAAATATATTTGGGCTTTGAACATTGATCCTGTCATTCCTCTAGCTATTGGTATGGATTTATGTGCTTTCCTGGTGATTATCTAATTGAACTGAGGTGATTACATATCTGTTCAGAGGATCCGGCCAGTAGGAGTTTTCTAACTGATTAGTACACTGTTTAAAACCTTCAAAGAGAACAAAAAGTCTATAATACATCCACTCCAACAACCCACCTTCAGGGAAACTGGGATGAGTACCACTGGTTTAATGTCCTTTCGTTCTGTGATTGTTCAAAGTTATGATGGTGCTAAAAAAATCAACTTGTGATTGCTCCTTGAACTTACAACTGTTGCAATGGCCCTGCAATCGTGATGATAAAACTTCAGGTCCACTTACATTTATGACCACCCCTGCCAGCTGATCTTCACCAGCCTTCCCTCACTGGGCTCATGATTCCATCCATGAGCAGTCAGGTGCCATGAAAATGTTCTGTAAGCTGACAGGTGAGAACTATAGATGAGCAGGTATATGTCACTGTCCTCCTGGGAAGGAAAGGGACCATGGCCCTACTGGCCAGGGAGATCCTTTGCTGGGGTATATTGCACAGAAGGGGCAGCAGGCAGGGGGTTGGAAGGGGGACAGCCAGCAGGGGGATCAGAGCCTCCACTGTCCTCCTTTCACAGTGCAGCCCCATCAGTGTGGGTGGAGACAGCCCAGGATGGTCAGAAGCGGGCCCTCACCTGGCCCAGGCCCCATCCACTTGCTGGCTCTGGCCATTCTGGGGCCATCTCCGCCCGCACCAATGGCCGGTTCACCATGATGCAGGATAGCACTTCTTATGTTTTCAATTACAAGTGATATCTTCCTCAACATGGTCTTCCTGAAAGCTATCAGTTCTAACACCAGACACAGGTGGTTGGAGAAAAAAAATAATAAGTCACCATTTGATACCTGCCTTCTTCCTATGCAACCAAAGTTAGCTGACGGGTGGCTGAAAAAAGGGACAATCAGGGTTCTGCCTGCTTTATTACGGGAGCAGGCTGTTAACAGGCAGACCACTCCATTTTGTTAAAGAAACCTTTTTTAAAATTTTTAATGAAATGGAGCAGTCTGCCTGTTAATAGCCTGCCACATAATAAAGCAGGCAGAACCTCAACCATCCCTCTCTTCAACCAGCCACCCACTAACTCATGGCTGGATGCATCCTGGCACGGCTGGTTTCCCTCCCCCCCCCGGTTCCGGCTTTGCATGCTCTCTTTTTCCCAGGCACAACCCACTGCAGCACCTCCTCAGCTGCCAGCCGGCTGTCCAACTCTGAACTGCTGGCAGTGGGCTAGGTGGAGGCTGCTTTTCATGTTCTCTGGACGGCTTTGGCAGATCCCCCCTTCACCTGCCCACCCACCCTCTTCCATTTCACTCTCCTTCCAAGCCCTCTTCTTAGGTCTGCCCACACAACCACCAAAGTGGCAGGTGAAATGCCAGAGCTGGAAAGCATTTATCTGCCACCGTGGAACTGGAGAGCTTGCCCACCCACCACTGCCCAGATGCCCTTGCTTCCCAAACCATTTCTTTTCTAACCTTTCCAACTCCTCCATCACTTTCTCCACCGCCGGGTGCAGTCCCACAAACAAAAGAAGTTTGTGGGACTAAAAAAAAAAAGTTCAATCAATCAATTCCAACTTGTTGTGAAAAAAAAAAGATCTCATGAATTTGGAATTGATTGATTGAACTTTTTTTTTTAGTCCCACAAACTTTTGTTTGTGGGACTGCCCGTGGTGGAGGAAGTGACAGAGGACCGTGTTGGAGCTAGAAAGAAGGTGTCACATGGGTGGGAGGGGGACTGTTTCTGTCACGCATCAACCGGTTCTCCAAACTCAAAAGAAATTAGCAAACTGGCTGAATCCCACCACTGGGTGGCACCTAATGACCACATAAAATTCATCTAACAATGGCAACAAAGATTGCCAGAAGTGGTGGAACTGCCAGAACTTCCATCGCTAAATGGGGCAGTCATAAAGCGCTTTGCTTAATGATCACTTCACTTAGTGCCAGAGTTGCCAGTCCCAATTGAAGGTGTGAGGCTTAAACAGGCAGCAAACCCCACACTTACTGACATTGATGATGTTACCTACTTGGTAATGAAACATTTGAAAGCAAACATCCAATCTCAGCCCCAAGAATTCCACATGACTAATGCTGGAAACTGGCTTTGTTTTGGCTAAGCTTACAGTTATTACAACTGGGCCCCAATTGATGTCTCATTAAACTGTTAACAGACATTAAAAATGTTAATCTCTTTGCAGAGGCACTTCTTACAATATGCCACGAGTCATAAAAGGCTTCAGCTCCGAATTAAAAATTAGACATCTTTTGTGCACAATCTGTGATGACTATTGCACTATTATGAATTGCAAATTTAGGGATTATGTTATCCTTAACCTTCCAGTTTTTTCCATTACAAGAATGCTTCAATTTCTATAATTATTTAATCTGATCTAACCAGTTGATGTTTAATGAAAAGCAGTAGGTTACTGAATGTTATTTTCTGGTTAAATATGACAGTGATCTTGAAGTTACAGCGCTCTTAGTGGTGCTGTGGGTTAATGTAGTTCAAAATGGGCTCCTAATTACCAAATAGTTCTGGCTGTTCATGATTATAGTTTGATGCACTGTTTTTTTTTTAGTGGCATCCTGCTTTTAGTGAGTAAATTGTGCAGAGTCATTCCAGGCAATGCAAATATTGGCATTTATTCAGGCTATAGCATACAAATGTAGACTAAATCTTATGTCCTTAGGCATAATATATTCAAATAAAAGTAAACAATTGGGTAAACCTGTCTTTCTTGGCATTAGGTAGACTTCAGCCTTTTCTTTATAAGAAAAATGAAAGCAAACCAGAAGACATAGTATTGTAATACTGTATGAAATCTAGGGCATTCAGAGGAAAGTACTGAGCTTGCTCTTCAGATATACTAATGCAGGAAGGTTCACGGTCAAAATTTCTGGGGAATTCCACACTGTATAACAAATAGAGCAGTTTAGTTGGAAATCAGGATCACAAAATTAGTGTCTGGACAGTTAACAGAAATGCTTGTAGAAAGAGTGATGGGAAGCTGGCTAACACAGTGGTTCTCAACTTGTGGTCTGTGGACTCTTGGGGGGGGCTGTGATGTCAGCAAAGGGTGTCTGTGAAGGCTTGAAGAAATGTTATGCATTAAATCTTGAGATAAGTCTTGAGGGGTCCGTGGCCATAGTCCGTGGCCAAAAAAGGTATTTAAAGGGGGTCCATGGTGAAAAGGTTGAGAACAGGAGTTAAAAACAAATATTTTAGAGCTTCAGCAGTCCAAATCAAGAATTGAAAGTAATGTTCATAATTAAATGATTAACCAGTGAGGCAGACTGATCTGGTGGCAGTAGTTTGTGGCTTGTTCTCCTGCTGTGTTACCCACAGACTCAGTCAGCCCTCCTTGTGGTCTCAGCCACAGATATTTAAACAAAGCATCATGGTTACTTTTCTTCTGTCCTGACCTTCCAGCATGAGGAACTAGCGCTGTTCTCCACCAGTTCAGTGTGTTGGCTCAAGACCAGCTGGAAGCCTTGCTACAACAGATGATGGAAAAGACATTTTTCTTTTCTGCTCTTCTCTTGGGCATATTGATGAAAGCAGAGAAAAGGCTCCTATTGCTGAGTGATAGCATATTTAATTAAGTGATTAATTGATTTATATGCCGCCCAGTAAGATAAATTTAAAAAAATGAGAAAAATTTTACAGAGTATGAATGTCAATGAATGTCAACAATATACAGTAAGATGGAAACAATCATATATCAATAATATATCTTCAATAACTTCAGTACATCTTAGTATAACTAATAATTCATCTGGCAATTATGCAGGCAAGCACTGAACGTTTAAGTGAATTATGCATTCTCCAAATCTTATAGGAAAATAACATTTATGTCCATACTTGTCCATAGATATATTTGTGTTAGTAAAGTCTGCCTCCACAGGCGAATTAGATTGCATGTGGAAATTGCTAAGCCTTGGAATAGTTAAACTGGAATTATTTGTTGTTCCTTTGAGTTGGTTTAGTTACATTGATGCAATATCATACTGAGTTTTATTAAAAATGAGTTTAAATTTCTAATAAGATACCCATATGTTTATGAGTTATACTGTACCAAAATGTCATAAATAATTATTGTTCCAAATAAATTCAACCCTGCAATCATTTCTTATGTTTAACAGCTCACTAGTGAAACAGATTGTAACCATCATGGTAAGATTTATCTTTGAAAACACTCAGTGTTGCAATAATATCTCTTCATTCAGCAAATGTACCCAGGCTTTAGGATTTATGTGCTGTCATGAATAGTTGGATATTCTGAAGCCTTACCATTACTTTATTTAGCTATTAATTAGTGAGTGGGAGTTTATTTTTTATTTGATACTAGCTGAATGACCATATTAATTTAGTCTCCATTAAAGTCAAGCAGAACCTTGACACTGACTTTAATGCTTTATTATCTAATTCTAATGTTATCTATAGTAAGAAATAAATGATAAAGGTAAGTCATTAAACTTTGGTGCTTGTTCATCAGAAACTGTGTAATTTGTAAGCACTATAAGCAGAAGTCTGATGCGGATACTGGAATGTTACCCAAGTTTGTTTGGGTAACTATTTAACTCAAAAATTTTCCCAAAGTTTTCCTGCATAGGTAATTGGGTCATAAAAATACTACTGGGATCTTAAAAACTTGTGATATGATGGCATTAATTTTTTCAGATGCATAATGAAATATACAGTGTGATAATGATAGCATTTCATTTCTATACTGTAGATGCTATCGCAGAAAGTATACAGCAGCATTGATTCTCTTTTGGTATATTTTATAATTATTTTGCTCATACATCACTTAAATACATAGATAGCTTAACTCTTATGGATATTAGTGAGATATATGCAGTCATATAATTGTAGCTAGGTTAAGTTGGTTGCCTTACTTCTTTTAATGTCAGGTGGACATTCTAGGAAAAAAAAACATTTACAAAGGCCTGGGAGAAAGAATATCTAAAATGTGATCAGATTATCATATTGCATTGAATCATGGTTTAAATTTACTATGATTTATTGAAGAATCACCAGGCAAGTTTCAAGCAAATTCCATTGCTTCTTGGTTATTTATGGGTATATGCCCATTTCTATCAAAATATTCAGCTACCATGAAACATTTTCTTCTGGTTGTATTCCAAGTATCAAGGATCAGAATGTGACACTGATGGGTTTTTTCATGTGAAACAATTTTATCTTGGATTAGACCAATGCTCTTACTCAATGACAGCACAGCTGCCTTCCCTAATCCTTGCTATCTGATGTCCTTTAAGTCAGGAGTGTCAAACTGCCGGCCTGCGGGCTGGATGTGTCATGCTGAAATCGCACCCACCCCAGCTCTGGCAATGGGGAAAAAGTCACGATATGTTGTGACATATCATGTGACATTGCGAGTTTGACATCCCTGTTTTAAGTGATGGCAGCAAGGATTGAATTAGGCCAACTCATCTGGAAATCATATCTTATGTTCCTGAGACATAGTGACTCTCCAAATAGCTAAAAAGTTGATACATCAGTTCAGCTGGTTCCATTTATTAGTGATGGCAGGTTTCATTGTTGATAGATATTTGTGCTTCTCTACTACTTCTCATTTATTGAAATTTGTTTTACCTTTCTTTGTTGATGAATGTTGATCAGGTATTTTTTCATAACTACCTCAGCAATCTTGCTTCCTTATTTATACAGTGCATATTTTAAAAAATTATCATTGAGAAGGATCTGTGAGACAGTTAAAATATGTATTAAATTTGTGTCAGGTAGAATTATATTAAGTCCCTGGGGAATCAATTATTTTAATTTCCTTCCCTAGCAATGTGAAATCTGTTTAGAGCAGGGGTTCTCAACCTTGGCAACTTTAAGACTTGTGGACTTCAACTCCCAGAATTCCTCAGCCAGCAAGTCTTAAAGTTGCCAAGGTTGAGAACCCCTGGTTTAGAGTTTGCTAAACAACATTAAGAATACATTTGCATTTCTTTGAATAAAAGTCCAGGATTTTGAATTTTAAGATGAAGTTTTATTTAGTTTTTCTTGTGTTTTGTGGAATAGGTTAGTTTGTAGTTTATTTAGTTTGTGCATGTGCTTGGTGATTAAAATTAAAAATTTAAATTTAGGTTTAACTAAGTTGGTAAATGCCAGGACTAGTTGTAAGTCACTTTTTTTGAGTGCTGTTGTTACTTTAAATGGTTGTTAAACAAATAGCTTTTAGTCAAGGACTACATGTAATTGTTGTTCCTCCTTAATCAAAAAAAGTCTATTTAGTCATTTCTGCAAGCTTTGCCATTATCACAATCCATTTCTCCATTATAGGTGTTTCTACCTACTTCCATTTTTGTGCATATAAATAGCCTGGTTGCAGTTACAACATATTAAAAATCAAGCATCCCTGAGCCGTTTCTGACTGTCCGTAAGTTGTAGTCAGAAAAATTCTGGTTTCATCTGAATATTAATGTTTAAAACTTTCTGCATCCCCATTTTATTTGTGTCCAATAGTTCCCCCCCCCCATTTTGCACAAGTTTTAATGAAATGCTATGAAGGAAGCAAAATCTAGCTGCCAGTGAGAAAAGAAAAGTGGAAAATAAGAGATCAGAGATTAAGAAGTGTTGAGAAAAAGCCAAAAAGAGGTAGAAACTTATTGTCAAAAAATAAATGGAACATCATTACATTATGAATTAAGTTCTCATTACCTTTTGAGCATCCGTATTATTTCTCCCTCTGGCTGCAAATTTAAGAGCTTTGGGGTTATGTTATACAATTTAATGCTGCCAGTTATCTTCCCGCTGCTTCCTCACAATAGTTCTTAACTGCAGTAGACAATAATTTTCCATAAGTACGTCTTTGGAAGCTGGTGGTGTATAAGCGTAAATGCTGGTCTCTGTGGTCGAATTGTATCCGAAGACAGAGCATGAAAAATAGTTTAATTTCTATCCTGAAACTTGGAGAATGAACTGTCAGTCAACAAGAACAATGTGGTGTTGCTTCTAACTGTGCTTTTCATTTCACAATAGTATCAAAAAGTTTCAGCTGCCAGTTCACCTGTTTTGCAGAGGACACTGTCACTCCAGTGCATTGCTAATTACATTTTGGGTACTTGAAAGGTCATTTCTTCTAAAATGTTAACATTTTATGGCTGTTTAAATTGACAAGATGATCTATAGCATAAGGGAACGCTTTGTAAAGCTAGCACAAACTGTGAGCTGACAGGCATTCTTTCCTTCTGAAGGTTATGGGTGGCAAGTTTTATAAAAAGGAACGGCTGCTAAGTAAGAAGTAACATTTCATTCCGTACAACAGCCTTCTTTTCTTAAGATAGTTTTGTCGTTTATTTGTGACACATGACACTTGACTTTTAATCCCAAATTCTCTCAATAGATAATTCAAAATGAATTTATCAATTAACACGTTTTAATTTCTGTTGCCGAAGTCTTAAAAATAAAGTGTTGTGAAACAAAACAAAACTAAAGAAGCTCTTTGCAAACATGTAACAAATTGGGATGGCTGCTTGCAGAGTTGAGGCCAGCTATGCATTTTTTTATTTACATATCTTCTTCTTCTGCTTCTTGTATCATATCCATTATCAGATGTTGGCGATCATGTTCGCGATTTTACATACATACATACATACACACATACATACATACATACACACACATACATACATACATACATATATCAATATAAAATAACCAATTTGGTGCTGACAGTAAAGGTATAATACTGCTGAAACATCTGTTATTTCTCTTTCTGCATTCTGCCCCCCCCCACCAAAGTTTTTAAGCAGTTTTCAAGATCAACCTCTAATATGGCATGTTGTCATCATCTACTTATTAATAAAAGCATTAATAGCTGCTGCCAGAGCCTCCCATTCAGTTGACCTACCCTGGTGATGCTTGCCTATCCAGGTCATTTTCTTGATTTATCATTTGCATTAGTTTGTCACTTGTAATCCATGCTTACCCTCTTCCCCCACAATATTTCTGATTCTACTATTTCTGCTATGAGCAAGGTTTCTTTCACATCTTTCATGTCTTCATTAACAACCTTTAGACACAATCTGTCCATAGAAGTAGATATTGTTACTGGTTTTATTGATATTATACTACTAATTTCTAGCCCCATTATTTGAAGTTCTCCTTTAATATTTCAAATGTTATAGTGTTTTGAGTCATTCTTTAAATCCCATCCTAATCAAAACCAAAAGCAAGGTTTTTTTGTTTGTTTTTTTTTAACCTGGAATCTTTAGTCTCATCTAGTAATCCAATGTAAATCGACTTACAGTAGACTATTTGGTTTCCATGAAAACTGTTGATTTTATATAGTTATTTCCAAAATCTTACAGTAAAAGTTTCAACCTTCCAGATTTGTCCAGAGCCTCTATTTATGATGAATTTGGTTCATTTCTTGGTTTAAACTCATATTTAGCTTTTTGTCATTAATTTTAAACTCTTCAAGTTCTTAAGCTTATAGTTAATTTTGTTGCTGTTGTTTAGAAATGAAGATGAATTCATTTTCAAAGACTTATGGAGCATATGTGGGTGATCTCTCATTTTCTCCTGTCTGGAGAGGTTTGTAAGAATCAGTTTACTCACTGGTTCCTTCATCTTTGCCATGATCATTATTTTCTCTCCCTATGTAGACATGTTTAACACCATGCTTCCACCAGAATTCCCAATATTTACTCTATTTCCAGCTAAATATAAATAGATCTTCTATTCTCCTCTATGCTCACACACCTTTGTAAACTCAGCGTTAAAGTCTTTCTGCTACAATTAATTTATCATGATGTTTCTCTTTCTTAGCATCATATGCTTCTGATTAAATTACCACAGTTCCAATTATTTTCTTTGCAACAACTTCATTTAATTAATTGTAATAGATGTTTCCTTTGTTAGATGTTCTGTTAGGTTTTCAAGTTAGGTTTTCTTAACCTAATATGTATTAAAATTAACTCTTAAAATACTTAATATATATCTATCCATCTATCCATATCTATAGTTATATATCGATTTTCTATCTATAAATAAAATAAATACATTCATTGGAATTTTGAAGACTGGAGAAAAGTTGATGAAGAACAATTATGAATGAGGAAGGCAATTATCCTTACTCAGAAGTAAAGTTGTTCCAAGTTCAGGGTGAGATGAATAAGTTAGCATGGTATTATCAATTATTCTTCAGGTTAGATTAATATATACATTCAAATAAAATTTTAACCTGTCTTGCTTATGCATGGAGAACAGCACCACCTACTTACTGAGGGACCTATTTCAGGTTAAGGAATTATGCCTTTTGGAAATTATATGTATAGTTTAAGGATTTTTTTCATCATCATTTTCATCATTTCACATTGACCTAGTCATTTTTAAAAATTTAATTGCACATTTTGAAGAACCACTCTCTGCTTTAATCCTTTAAAAAGTATTTGCATATGTCCTATAGGCATATTACTTCAGCTTCTTTGACAGTGATAGGAAAGTTAACAAATAAACATTTCAGTTTCTTTTTGTCTTCTTATTCCCTTTGATATTTTTACTTGAACAACTTGCTGTCTATTCAGTAACACCCTTTGTACTTTCAGCTTTTTATGTATTTAAATTTTCAATTAATATTTTAAAGCCTTCCTTGTATTTCTATCTGGTATACAGTCTGTGTATATAACATACATGCTTAACCATTGTACCACTCTTTACTGTGGACACTTATTAATACTGGTGCCTTATATAAATATCATATGAACTCTAAATTCTAGTATCAGGTCAGCAAGTCAAATGTAGAAAACATCATGTATCTGTTTTCTTAATCATTTCTCTACTGGACTATGCCTTAAGTGGCAATGCTCCTGTTCTACAATTGGGGTATCATGTGTACTATTTTATTTCCAGAAATATAAAATCAATTTTATTCACTTTTAGTCTTATATTAATTTATTCTAGTTAAATTGTGTCCATACACTGATGTGCTTGAGGCTGAGTTGTCCTATTTTTTTTAAATGCATCCATTTATTTGTGTACATAAGAATGAAGAACCTGATGATTGCTGCATAATAGGTTTTTATGCTCAATGTTGATTGTTTTAATAAAATAATTTTTATAATAATAAAAAAAAGAATGAAGAACCTGTGGGTATATATGTTTTAATGTTTTCTATCCATGCTATTCAGTTTACGTTTGCATATCTTTCATTTCTATGACATTTTATCAATATGCTGAAAGGAAAGTGATTATTTTATATCTTTTGTGATGATGCATTGAGATCGTAAATATAACCCCAAGTTGAGAAATTTTAAAGCTGTGGCATCCACTAGTTTTAGCAGCATACTCTTTTAGTAGCATAGTAGCATACTCTTTCACAAGGATTAATGTTTACAAAAACTAACACCCAACGTTGAATGTATATGTTCTATAACTAATGCCTCTTAACATAACCTTATGACTAACGTTGTTTGCTTTAATATTGTTAAAGTAGACTGAATCTCTACCTCAGGATATGAAACTTTTACCTCAGGATCTCGGGTTGGGGACCATAAAAGATTGCACTAGTAATGGGATGAAGTCAACTCAGAAGCACAAACGCACAATATGCGATAGACTAGATACAGTAGATAGACCATATATAGGAGAAACACCAATCAAACAAAATGTACTCGGAGTATACTTGAAGATGTAAGGGAGGAGGGAAGAACGTTTACTAAAACAGATGTTTACAAAGATTAATACCTAATGTTGTATGCTATGTTCTAGGATGATTGCTTAGCAATAGGATCTTATGTTTAATGTTGATCACATTAATATTGAAACGGATAGGGGAAACACCAATCAAAATAAAATGTAACAGGAGTATAGTTGAGGCTAGACACGAGGAGTGGGGAAAAAAGCTTACTAACTCAGACGTTTTCAAAGACTAATACTTAGTATTGTATACCAGGTGTCATGATGATTGCTGCATAATATGCTTTTATGTTCAATGTTAATTGTTTTAATAAAAGAATTTTTATAATTAAAAAAAAAAGAATGTATCACACATGAATATTGTCCTGGGTAAAGAAATTTAGGCACATGTTTAAGTTGTATATCAGGTTGCAACTTGGAATGAAAGCTGTGGCCAGGTCAGGACTATTTTTTTACTAGCTTCTTGTTGTTTTTTAAAAAAACAAATGTTTTGTTCCTTGACTTATGTGCTACTGTGGAGGTATAGATTTCTGTACAGTTAATAATAATAATAATAATAATAATAATAATAATAATAATAATAATATAGTTATAGTTTTATAGTACACAACAAAACACTGTTCCCCATAATTTTGGAGCATGGGATTATGCTTATTTTGTATGTTGCCTCAAGCCTGCCATTGCAGGATAGAATTTGATAAAGTGAAATAGAATAATAGGAGGTAGGAACTTATTTTTTTTGTAGCTTTTTAGCCCAGTAATTTTAAACATTCTTACAGAAAAAACTCATGCTTTAAGTGTTCTTCAAGATGAACTCTGCAATTCAAGAGAAATTTCAGCTGTATTTGCAAAATGGAAGAAGAATTGGTGATTTCCTGCCCCCCCCAGTATTTTTCTTATATTTATAAGCACCTGAACATACCTCAAATTTCATTATTAGTTTTTGTAATACCATTCTGACTTAATTTTAATTTTTAGCATTAATCTATTTACTTAGAATTAATATGGAGAATATAGAATTAAGGAATAAATAAGCATGTCAGGGGACACTAGTTAATATGGACTTTTTTTTATTTACTACCTTGCATTTATTAACCCTCTTCACTTTCAGTTCTCTTTTTTTGACTGATGCAGAGAGATAATATCACTAAATGGACAAAGGTTTTATCAAAATTGTATAGTTACTGCTCAGTATTTCATTGATTAGAAGTTAAACATAAAATGAGTTCAATGAACTTTGAATTATTTTAACAACATAAGAAAAGATTTGAATCTCTGAGCTGAGTGCCAAATATCTACATTCTGTTATTTAAAAATATAAAAAATAATATCTACTAAGAACATAAATATTTATTTTCTAGCATCACATTTTTTTCTTTGACAGATATACAATATTTATAAACATTTAAAATTTCATGTGGTTTCTATTTCACTTAATTCTTTTTCTTCTTAAAAACTATATTCTACATACTTGTATATGCATTGCTACATATAATATATACATGTATTGAAGATTATTGTTAAAATTGGTTAAACATTTGTTATGAAGATATGCAGTTAATTTTGCCATTACTATATATTTTCCAAAAATCAATTTTCCATCTGATATCATCGGTAATGTCTGTAAAAAAAAATCTATATTGGATCAAACATCTTAGATAAAGATCTCATATCAACTAGCATAATCCCAAAGTATTCAGGAACAATGTGTAATAATGACAAATGAGCTATAAAAAGTAAAGACATATGAAAGTGTGTGAATGCATCTTTGAAGTTGTAAATTGAGAAGCTAACACTGAAATGGACTTCCTAATTAAAAAATAGATAATTTTTGGGAATATGACATATAATGAATCAGCACCATTGATATGTTTAGCCTAGCACTATCACCACTGACATATAAAAAACTGTACTATCACAATTTAATAGGAATATGAATAAATTTACATTTATTTAGACAACAAATTTAGAAGACAGTTTTGGTACTAAGAGAAAGTTTAAAAGGTAAATAATATATGGGAAGGCTATTTATCCCAGTAAAAAGAATGCTAATAAGATAGTATTAATAAAAGAAAGTCAATAATTTGCAAATATATAAAATAAAAATAAAAGGGGAATAGGAGTAGAAGCTACTGTAAAAAGATAGGTTATACTTTTAGAAAAGCTCATTTTTATAAAAGTGGATCAGCAATTCAATGGACTGTCTAGAACCTGGATGGATAATTATTAACATTCTAATTTCACAACAATATGGCTGCTTGCTTGCTTGCTAGAGGGTATAAGAAAATGTATTTTTAGCTGTGTTTCAGCACTTAGTAAGAATAAGTTGTTCTTCCAAACTATCATTATATCTATGAATATTACAGCTACTAACTTTGCTTGACTGTGTGAGAACTTTTTTGACTTTTCCCTCATATGGAGGAAGAAAGCTATAAATAACTATCACTTGGCAAATGTGAGACAATAATTTACTGTCTTGATTTCTTGCAAATTATACTTCATTTTACTAGTTATTGTCTGTATGTGTCCTTCAACCTTTGATAATATATAGCTTTAGAAAATTTGGATGGAAACTTCTGAATTTGAGTATCTCTAAGCAATGAACATCAACATGGTGCTGTTAAGCTAATCTCTTGTTTTCTGTTGTGGGCACATAAGAACATTTGTGAATATGAACTTTTTAGCTGCCTACACTAGTACTTTTGGAATTTAGTATTGTAACTTCTGGGAGCATGTTTTTGTTGTACTTAGCTACAATTAGGGCAGAGTATGATTTAAAGAAATGATAAGTATTTACCTGGTTACTTTGAGTGGGAAGTAAAGAGCTTACAATATATAATGTTTTATTTCTTTTTAAGTTCAGAAAAGTATTCAGGGTTGTTTTGAAGCTCATAACACACATTGTTCAGCTCATAGGAATATTGAAAATGTGAATAAGCTTTAGAATTATCCCCTTTGAGAATTGGATGCAGACTCTTGGAATATTCATGGACATGTTATTAAATAACTTGTTACAGAAGTAGGGAAGAGAAGAAAGGGAGAAAGAAGGTAGAGAAGAAGGAGTGTGGAGACAGTGAAAGGGGAAATGGGCGAGCAGCACCAAAAGTCATGTGTATGTATTTATTTCATTTTATTAAAAGTATCTTATATATGAATGTAAAAAGAATGTATGTTAACATCTCATAAATATCACGGTATATGTATCGGGAAGAGTTTGGAAAAATAAAAAAAATATTAAAGAAAAAAGAATAACTTGTTACAGAATTCCATTTGAAAGCCAATATCCCTGAATTTAGTTTTACAACTCAATGATCTGATAAGGGAGAAGTTTGTATATCGTTCAAATGAGAAAATAATGAATAAAAGAGTTTTAAAGATATCTCCTCTCATTTTAATGAGTTGAGCAATTGATACAGGCTAGGAATTCAAAGACACAAGAACTCAGCTGCAAACCAAGGGAATTGCAAGGAGTTACATATAATATACATCACTGAAAAGGAATCTCAAATAGTTTCTGTAATGTTTTCTGAATCTTAAATAGAATTCCAAAGAGCAGGTTGCTTAAGAAAATTGCAGAGAGTTGTGCTACTCTCCTTCCCACCCATTTGACCCTCCTTCCCCCCAGCACGGCAGAGTTGCCAATAAAGCAGCAATCTTGATACAGATGTGGGTGGAGACATGACATGTGTTTTGGGAGCTCTGCAGCCAAGATGTGCAGTAGCATAAATAAATAAACAAATACATACATACATACAAATATACAAACATACATGTGTTTTCCTTCTGATGGAGTGGATAGTCAGGAGGAAAAAAATAGAGAAATTTCTTTTTAACGAAATACAGAGACCAAGCACAATGTGCAAGAGCTTTACATTGCCCATTAAGAATCAACAACAGAGAAGAAAAAAGTAGAAATCCCAGAGAGAGCGCTAAGACATAACAAGCTCTGTAAAAAGCAAACATTGATGTAAATAGTAACAGTATAGAAATAATAGTAATTAAGTATAGAGATAATTCTAATACTGATGGTCATAGTATAGATCAGGGATCTTCAAACTTGGCCCTTTT
This sequence comes from Bothrops alternatus, assembly GCA_034064705.1. Taxonomy (NCBI): domain Eukaryota; kingdom Metazoa; phylum Chordata; class Lepidosauria; order Squamata; family Viperidae; genus Bothrops; species Bothrops alternatus. Next base: position 5,149,498 of record JARGCV010000003.1, on the reverse strand, counting down.
ATGACTCGTGGACTTCAGCTCCCAGAATTCCTCAGCCAGCATGCCTGGCTGAGGAATTCTAGGAGTTGAAGTCCACGAGTCATAAAAGGGCTGAGTTTGAAAATCCCTGGTATAGAAGTAATAAGAGCAGAGCATAGCAATAATTGTAATAGTCGTATTAATATTATAGCAGTAATTGAAATAATACAAGTAGTAGTCCTCGCTCAACCACGGGTCGCTTAGCTTAGTGACCATTCAAATTACGATGAACACCCAAAAGCTACTTATGACCCAGTTCCAAAGTTACCATGGCTGCACACAAACCTGCAGTCACCTGTCCACATTTTGGAGGCTTGACCATCAGCTCACCATTACAGCCAACTGCAGCATTCTGCAGTCAGGTGATTGTGATTTATAACATTTCTTGCTGCCCATAGAAATACATTGATTCACCTAACAACCACAGCATTCCCTTAACAAGCTGAGCTGCAAAAAAAGTTGTAAAATTGAGTCCAGTCACATGGGTGCCTCACGTTCCGATCATCATGACTTATATGTCTCTATTTTTGGAATAGGGCATCAACCCTGGAATTCTTTAAGACCATTTAATGTTAAATAAAATTTTGCTGAGAATTAATGGAATCTACATCTGCTGACACCATAAAACAGAAAGCTGGGTGCACATATGTAAGATATACACATTATATAACCTTAAAAGGGTTTCAAATGAAGCTTCAACCTGATACAAGAGCTGAGAAAAGTGTTTTGCCACTGAAAACATTTCATGAGTTACCAAGAAAGAAAACACTGCCCCAGAGCGTAACTTTTGCAATGTATGAAATAGCTCAGACACAGACTTTAGGCAGTAATGCTGAATACAAAGCTTCAGGGAGGACAACAATATTATGGCTTTATAAAAGATATATCTTACATATGTACATGGCTATGATGTTATTTCCTTTTGGGAAAAAACATTTTGCACAGTGGAGCAAAAGGAAATAAAGTCAGGAAGGAGATAATAGAGAAAAGAAAAAATCTAACTATAATGGTGCTTAATAATGGTGCCATACTCACACCTATCATCCCATTGATTGAAATAGATGTCTCCAACTTAATTCTAGAGGTTCATATACTTTTGGCAATCACAAATATGTAACTGTGGATCGTTTTCCTCAAATAAATGGATTAGTATAATGTTTTTAACTCATTTATTTAATTGGATTTTCCTTATCTAGTTTTAGGATCTGTGTGGGGAATAGATCATGTTTTAGGTCATATTTATTCAGAAATATTGAAAATTCAAGAGGCTTCACAAACTTTTAGATATCATTGTAAAACTAGTTTATAGAAACATCAATCACTACAATTCTCCATTATTACCAGCCAGCATTGCAGTCTCCTTATAATACGTGATACATTGCCTTTTTTAAAAAAAAATTCATCTTTTTTTGAAGACCTCATCAACTCCATCCAGCCATCACTTTCTTTACTTGTCCCTTCCTAATTCACTCTTATTTTTTTCTTTGACAATTTAATTTGTTCTGTAATTTGATATCTTGGCTAGAGCAGCATGTGAAATTTTTGATTTGGTTTCTCTGATTAAAATGGTACTTACAGCTTAGCCTATAATGCAAGAATGATTAGTCTATTTAAATTCAGATCTTGATCTTGGTGAATTTGAAAAACTTTGCTAAATATATATAGTATTGATCCATCAATAATTATTTTTCATTCATAAGTTTAAAAAATGGTGTTTATAATACTTGATAGAGTAAAAGATACTTTGGGACAAATGGAAAATGTATTTCTAGTTATAGAACTTACAGATTGGGTGAGCAGTCTAATTATTATGGAAAATAAAAATGGGAAGCTAAGTAAATGTTTGGATCTATTCTAAGATTTAGGAAGACAGCTTTATATAACATCACAAAGCCTGAAGAAGAGTTAGGCCATCTGTCATGCATGAAAATTGCTACCATTCTGGATAAAAAGATATATATTGGCAGATGAAATTAGATGAATTTTCATCAAGTCTGTGTAATTTTATATACCCCAAGGAAGATATTGCTTTTATTGTTTGCCATTTGGCTTAAGCCCTTCAATGAAAATGTTTAGCAGAAAAAAAAGAAGAAACATTTAATCACATAAAAGAGATGTATATGATAATAGATGGTACAATAATCACAGCAGAGATTTCAGAACAGCGTGATCGAATTCTTCCTCAAGGTATAGAAACAGCATGTGTAAAAATGTTGAACAAATAACACATACAGTTCAATGTTTTTTTCAGTTAAAGAGTCAGAAACTGTTGATAGTATTCAGTCTAATGTTGGGCTGTAAGAAACATGGCACACCTAAACAAAGAATAAAGACACTCTGAGACAAACAAAGCCAACAGCACATGTTCTGAATTTGCTGAAGAATGATGTAGAATTTCAGGGTATCAGAACTGTAGAATATCAGAAAGTCGATGCTGCTAAAAAAAACAGCTGTTTTATCAGGTAGTTGTTGCTCAATGTTTTGATGGCAACAAGACAATGTATGTGGACATCTTGGGTCAGACTTAATCCCAAAGAATAAACCAGAGTTATCACAACAAATTATGCACAAATAGAGAAGGAGATGTTCTCAGGTCTGTGCAATGAGCAATGTCCATAAATCTCAAAGGAGCTTTTTTCAAATAACTGATGAAACTTCTTGAATGAGAAGTGAAATGTCTTCCTCAAAGAAAAAAACAGTCCAGTTGCCTTTCGAAAAAGCATCTTTGCGACAACTATGACTTCCGTAAATGTATGCTAAGAATAGTTGTTTTGGTTCAGATTAATCAATTTTTAAAAGCCACTAAGTGGTACTTGTGCTATTTTCACAGTGGGTTTCTAAACTTCTTAATGTAGTGTGTACTCCAAACAAATTGGTGTATCTTGCTGAAAATCTATCAAGAGCTACAATAGGCTAATCTTCAACTGATTAAAGCACATCTGAATGGGTTAGAGCATGTGTATCAAACTCACCGCGTCATGTAACGTGTTGCAACGCATTGTGACTTCTTTCACATTGCCGGAGCTGGGGTGGGCGCAGCCTCTGCATTATGCAACTGGCCCATGGGCCGGCAGTTTCACACCCCTGGGTTAGAGTAATTCCTACATTGACTAAACTAGCCAGAGATCTAGAAAATTGCAATAGGGAAAACTATGAAACAGGATACTTTCCATTTGGTACTGATAGTGATAAAATATGGATGACCGTGGTGTTTCAGAGATGTTTCTCTATTTTAGCCATTCTATTGTTATGGTTCCATTCTCTGTCTGTGGAACAGAATGGTTTTATCTCAGTCCGAGAGACAAAGGGTACTTGCTCAATTTCATATTTCTCATCAAGGCATTCATAGGACTTGGGCCAAGGCAAAACAAATAATACATTAGCATGTCTGCTCATATTGAAAAGATAGTTGTCAGCTGCCTCATATATTACTTAGCAAGTTTCTGAGAATAATACGATAACAACAAGCTTTTAAATCACATCAACATGTTCTTCAATTTTTATGGGAAATGTTTGGCATAGTTATTTTTCAAAGTCATCCCAATCTTTTTTTCTTCTAACTGATTATTTTTCCAAGTCGTTTGGATAAACAGAAAGGCCTGTAATTGTCAGGCTTAAAGTGGTGTTTACCAATAATGCTATTTCAATAATAATAATATGCCACTTCTCAGCTTGGATTTTTCAGACGTTTGTTTATGACTCACCATCTTAATAGCTCAGGTGTTTCCAAGCAATTCTTAAGAACAATAACAATACACTGGTTATAGAAATAACACAATTGCTTACTTATATAATAATAATAATAATAATAATAATAATAATAATAATAGTAATAATAATAATAATAGTAATAGTAATAAGTTGAAAGGGATCTTGGAGGTCATCTAGTCCAACCCCTTGCTCAGGCAGGAAGCCCTATACCATTTCAGACAAATGGCTGTCCAGTCTCTTCTTAAAAACTTCCACTATTGGAGCATTCACAGCTTCTGGAGGCAGGTTGTTCCACTGATTAATTGTTCTAACTGTCAGAAAATTTCTCCTTAGTTCTAGGTTGCTTCTCTCCTTGGTTAATTTCCATCTGTTGCTTCTTGTCCTGCCTTTGGATGTTTTGGAGAATAGCTTGACTCCCTCTTCTTTGGGGCAACCCCTGAAATATTGGAACACTGCTATCAAGTCACCCCTGGTCCTTCTCTTCATTAGACTAGACATACCCAATTCCAGCAACCGTTCCTTATATGTTTTAGTCTCCAATCCCCTGATCATCTTTGTTGCTCTTCTCTGTACTCTTTCTAAAGTCTCAACATCTTTTTTTACCTCATGGTGACCAAAACTGGATGCAGTATTCCAAGTGTGGCATTGTAAAGTGGTATTAACACTTCACCTGATCTTGATTCTATCCCTCTGTTAATGCAGCCTAGCACTGTGTTGGCTTTTTTGACAGCTGCAGCACACTGCAGGCTCATATTTAAGTGATTGTCCATTAGGACTCCAAGATCCCTCTCACAGTTGCTACTATTGAGGAAGGTACCACCTATACTATACCTGCGCATTTGGTTTTCCTTGCCTAAATATAGAACCTTACTTTTTTCACCATTGAATTTCATTTTGTTAGATAGCGTCCAATGTTCAAGTCTGTCAAGATCCTTCTGTATCTTAAGCCTGCCTTCTGGAATGTTGGACTGTTCATGAACTTTGATTTTATTTCCAGGTGGATTTCATGGAATTCTTTCATGAAATTTATTTGAATGCATTTCAAAAAGGGCATTGTTGCAATGCCATTGCATGGCATTGCAATGGCATTGTTCAAGTCTGTCAAGATCTTTCTGTATCTTAAGCCTGTCTTCTGGAGTGTTGGCTATTCCTGCCAGCTTAGTGTCGTCTGCAAATTTGATGAGTTCCACATCTATCCCCTCATCCAAATCATTGGTGAAGTTGATGAAGAGCACTGGTCCCAGAACAAAGCCCTGGGGCACCCACTACACACTTCCCTCCATGTAGATACAGTTCCATTGAGGACCACATGCTGAATATGGCCACTCAGCCAGCTACGAATCCATCTGGTGATGATGCTATCTAACCCACATTTTTCTATCTTATCAGGTAGTAGGTTGTGATCTACTTTATCAAATGCCTTACTGAAGTCCAAGTAAATTATATCCACAGCATTCCTCTGGTCCACCAATTTTGTCACCTGGTCAAAGAATGCAATAAGATTTATCTAGCATTATCTGTTTTTGTCAAATTCATGTTGGCTTTTGGTAATGACTTTGTTTGCCTCTAGGTGTTCGCTAATTCGTTGCTTGATTATCTTTTCCAAGATCTTCCCAGGTATTGAGGTCAGGCTGATATTGATGAAGTTAAGAAGGAACTTAACTAGTAAACACTTCTTTTCTAGATACAAAGGTACTAGTCAGCGTAACTGTTCAATTCCAGCAAAGTTAAGATACCCATGAATGATTTTTTAATGATAATGATAGCTACTTATACTTTTCAAGAGAGAGAAGGAGAAAGAGATGTACAGGTGAATAAAACTGAAAGCTGTCTGCCTGCAGTTACCACCCCTCCTCCAGAAAGAAAGAAAGAAAGAAAGAAAGAAAGAAAGAAAGAAAGAAAGAAAGAAAGAAAGAAAGAAAGAAAGAAAGAAAAAGAAAGAAAGAAAGAAAGAAAGAAAGAAAGAAAGAAAGAAAGAAAGAAAGAAAGAAAGAAAGAAAAGATGAACAATCGCATTTATATCCCAAAGATGCTCTTTCACAAGGCAACTGGACTTTCTTGTTTTTAGAGCCTCAATGACTCTCTAAAACAATACAAATGATAAGCTGTCTGCAAGGAGTATAAATTCTTCTATTCCCCGCCATCCAGTCAAAGCTGAAGAAGCTTCTTGGATTAGAAATGAAATGTCTTCAAAGAAAACAAGAAAGTCCAGTTGCCTCATGAAAAAGCATCTTTGAGACAACGATCACCTGGATGACTGACAATCTCCATAAAAAATCACTATATGAAATGATAATTTGTGGTGATAGTTGGTGTTGTTTAAGGAAATTACAACTATAATTTAAACAATTACATGGCATAATCAAAGTGCATCCATTGAACAATGCTATTCTAGTTTTGTAGGATAGAGTTTATAAGGAAGGAAGGAAGGAAGGAAGATTGAAAGAAGAAAAGACAGAAAAACAGACAGAAAAAAAGACTATTTTCCTATTCTGCTTATAGGCCTCCCAAAGCATCTAGTTGGCCACCTCAGAGCCTGAACTGAAAGGAATCTTGGAAGCTGAACCTTTATATCAAAAAGTTTCTGTAGCAAGACGGGGGGACACCGAGCAAGATATCAGCTAACATCAAGCTAACATCAAGCTAGCATCAAGTCCTGCTGCGTTTCAGCATAGAGACGCTATAGCGAAGGTGTAATTGGACATTGGAAAGAAGTGACTAGAGGAAAAAACTAGGGAGAGAAAAAAAAAACCCTGAAACAGATCTGAGGGTAGTGAAGATCTGAAAACCCTATCGGAATGTGGCTGGCTGCAGGAGAGATGCTGAAGTAACTGAGGAGAACGGACTGAAGTTGGAAGAAAAATCTGGAGTTTGTGAGAAGCTGAGTGCGAAGGAACGGAGAGACGTTTGGGGGGAATAGTGATAGGAAATGGAGCTGAAAAGGATTGACTGAAAAAGGACTGACTGATGGTGAAAGAGAGGAATGAAGCTTGGAATTTGAATTTGGAAAGGACTGATTGATGGTGAGAGAGATAAGCCGAGAATGAAGTGGGAGTGTTAAACAGACCCAGCAGTTTTTCTTTGCCGGAAGAGAGTTTGGTATTGGGAGAACTTGGTTCTTTGCTTTGAGTTTGTTTTGAGATATGATGGCAAAGAAGTGGACTAATGGACATTTTTCTTCAGTACTAAGCCTAAATATGAGCAAAGACAATTTTATTGGCTTTGGGAGCAGAAGGAGGGGAGCTTATTGCTTTTATAGCTTTTATAAAAGCTTATTGCTTTTATTCCTCGTTCTAGAGGAACTGGGAACTTGTACAGCTTTGGTCGGGGGGCTTGATTATGTCCACTGGTTGCTGCCCCCACTTGAGAGCCTTTCTACAGTGGAAGAGAAGATGTTGCGGGACATGGCTGTGGAGTTCCTGAGAGCAACTTTAGCGAACATTTTTAGTTGATCTTAAAGCTCACTCTGTGCCCCTGATGAGGCACTTTGGGGCGACTGGTTTATCTCTTGTATCTCTGCTTGTGGTTCTTTTAATTAATATGTTTTATACGTCTGTTTTTATAACATATAATTAATATGTTTTTACGTCTGTTTTTAAATTTTTTAATTTTTAATTTTTATTAAATTGGGGGGGTGAGTGATGTATGTACGGGACGGGAATATGCTTGAAGAATGTATGATAGATAAATGGACAGGCCTGCCGAGCTTGAGGGAGGCCGGGGACTGGGGGGATGCGGACTCTGGAGTCAATGAGGGTTGGAATATACCGGTCATTCAGGGAAGAGGCAGGTATGGCGGGAGCAGGAGGGTAGGCCACACACGGGGAACTTGGTCCTGCTGTCTTGTAGCAGTTCCTTGTTCTGGCCCTTCTGAAAAATCTTGCTCTCCCCATGATTCTGTGATGGGTGTAGCTCGGGCCCTGGGCTCAGGCTATTGCTGCTTAACATCAGGTCGGTTAACAATAAGGCTCCCCTCATTCATGATCTTCTCATGGATGAGGAGACCGACTTGGCGTGTGTGACTGAGACCTGGTTGGGCCCTGAGGGGGGAGTTCCCCTCACAGACATGTGCCCATCAGGTTATCAGGTATGGTATCAGCCGCGGCCCCAGGGAAGGGGGGAGGAGTGGCTATTTTGGCCCGGGAGAACTTCAGTCTACGTAGACTCACTGTTTCCGAAATTCCGGGTTGCGAGTCCATCCTTATGACGCTGGACCTAGGGGTCCAGGTGGGCTTATTGCTTACGTACCTGCCTCCCAGCTGCATGGCATCAGCCCTGCCTGTGCTACTCGAGGAGGTTGCTGGGCTGGCGGTGGAGTTCCCCAGGCTTATAGTCTTGGGGGACTTCAATCTGCCGTCGCTTGGCGAATCCTCGGGATTGGCACAGGAGTTCATGGCCGCCATGACAACCATGGACCTGACCCAAGTAGTGCAGGGTCCGACGCATAAGGGTGGACATGCCCCGGATATGATTTTCCTTTCGGAGCAGTTGGGTAATGATCTGGTTTTGAGGGGCTTAGATATCATGCCTTTGTCATGGACCGATCATTTTCTGCTTTGACTGAATTTTACGGCCCCAATCCTTCCCCGCAGGGAGGCGGAACCGATTAGGTGGTTCCACCCCAGATGCCTGATGGATCCAATTGGCTTTCAGACGGCGCTTGGGGAATTACCGAGCTCCCTCATTCACAGTCCGGTGGAGTCCCTGGTAGCGGCATGGAATACGGCCGCGAAGGGGGCTATTGACCGGATTGCACCTTTGCGACCTCTCCGTGGTGCTGGCCCCAGGAGGTCTCCTTGGTTTACTGAAGAGCTCAGAGGGATGAAGCGCCATAAGAGACGTCTAGAGAAGCGATGGAGACAAAATAAGTCTGGATCTGACCGAACCAGCCTATCTGAAGGCGATTAAGGCAGCAAGATCTTTGTATCTTTCTGCTTTGATCGCGTCTGCGGAATCTCATCCGGCCGCCCTGTTTAAGGTGACCCGATCCCTCATTAACCCAAGGAGTCCGGGGCCTCCCTTGCAGGGTAGTGCCGAGGACTTTAATAACTGTTTCGCAGACAAAGTGGCTCAGATCCGGGCTGACCTAGACTCCAATTGTATAGCAGAGTCGACTGATAATGATTCAGTTGAGGGGACAGGGGCATGTTCTTGTCCGGTCATATGGGGAGAGTTTGAGGCTGTTACACCTGAGGAAGTGGACAGGGCCATTGGAGCTGTATGTTCTGCCACCTGTTTGTTGGACCCGTGTCCCTCCTGGCTGGTTTCGGCCAGTAGGGAGGTGACACGTACCTGGATCCAGGAGATTGTCAACACTTCTTTGAGGGAGGGGTCCTTTCCAGCTCCCTTAAAGGAGGCACTTGTGCGCCCCCTCCTCAAGAAGCCTTCCCTGGATCCAGTAATTCTGACCAACTATCGTCCGGTCTCCAACCTTCCCTTTGTGGGGAAGGTTGTCGAGAAGGTGGTGGCGCATCAGCTCCAGCGGTCTCTGGAGGAAGCCGATTATCTGGGCCCTCTGCAGTCGGGGTTCAGTCGGCTACAGCACCGAAACTGCTTTGGTCGCTCTGATGGATGATCTCTGGCGAGCCCGGGATAGTGGCCAGTCCTCTGTCCTGGTGCTTCTTGACCTCTCAGCGGCATTCGATACCATTGACCATGGTATCCTTCTGTGCCGGCTGGAGGGATTGGAAGTGGGGGACACCGTATTGCGGTGGTTCTCCTCCTATCTCACTGGTCGGTCGCAGTTGGTGTTTGTGGGGGGTCAGAGGTCCACCTCTAGGTTACTCCCATGTGGGGTGCCTCAGGGGTCGGTTCTCTCCCCCCCTACTTTTTAACATTTACATGAAGCCACTGGGTGAGATCATCTACTGCCATGGAGTGAGATACCATCAGTACGCTGATGATACTCAGCTGTACATTTCCACTCCTGGCCATATCAGTGAAGAGGTTGAGGTGATGTGCCGGTGTCTGGAGGCTGTGAGGGTTTGGATGGGTGTTAACAGATTAAGGCTCAACCCCGATAAGACAGAGTGGCTGTGGGTGATGCCTCCCAAGGACACTTCTATCTGTCCCTCGATTACCCTGGGGGGGGTGAATCTATAAATCCCTCAGAGAAGGTTCGCAACTTGGGAGTCCTCCTCGATCCACAGCTGACATTGGATCATCATTTGTCGGCAGTGGCGAGGGGGGCATTTGCCCAGGTTTGCCTGGTGCATCAGTTGCGTCCTTACTTGGATCGGGAGTCTCTCCTTACAGTCACACATGCCCTTGTCTCCTCGAGGATCGACTACTGCAACACTCTCTACATGGGGCTACCCTTGAAGAGTGTTCGGAGACTACAACTATTGCAAAATGCAGCTGCGCGAGCAGTTGTGGGCCTTCCTCATTGTGCCCACATTTCATCAACTCTCTGCATGCTGCATTGGTTGCCTATTGGTCTCCGAGCCCAATTCAAGGTGTTGGTTATTACCTATAAAGCCCTTCATAGCATGGGACCAGGATACTTACGGGACCGCCTTCTGCCACATACTTCTCTACGACTGGTGAGAGCGCACAGGGTCGGCCTCCTCCGGGTTCCGTCAGCGAAACAATGTCATCTGGCGGGCCCTAAGGGGAGGGCTTTCTCTGTTCTGGCGCCCACCCTCTGGAACCAACTGCCTCCTGAAGTCCGCGTTTCCCCGACTCTCCCGGCCTTCCGAAAGAATTTAAAAACCTACCTCTGCCGGCAGGCCTGGGGATGATTGTTGATTGTGGTGTGACTGATGAGTATGTATGGGGTTTTATTTTTAATGTTTTTTTGTTCAGATTTAGTCGAAATTGTTTTATATATATGCTGTGAGCCGCTCCGAGTCCTCGGAGAGGAGCGGCATACAAATCCGAATAAATAAATAAATAAATAAATAAATAAAATAATTTGTTGAGCCTGATGGCATTTCTGGTGGTGATAGTAAAAAGGATAAAACTCTACTTCTGGAAAATAGTAACTCTACAATGAATATGTGAGATCTCATGTCTAATTATTTTGCCAGTACAATTAATTCAGGATAATGTACTTTGAAAATGGATTATCTTCAAGGATGGAGACTTCTGGTGACCTCTGGCTTGTTGTAATTAGCAATATTTATGTTTTCTTTCAATAAAAAGTTTCTTCAGTTTATGTTGTGTCAATACACAAATTTTATTTCCTGTAATTAAGAAGAGATGATATGATATATCTTTAAGACAACTTTGAATAAATAAAACCCAGGAAATATGATGATATGAATTACATTTTGGTTTCTTGCTATGTTCCTGCTTAGCTGTATTTTTTATCTCTGTGCTAGAGACATTTATTTAGAAGATTGGACTACTTTAGGAATACTTTTTAAGGATTATTAAGCCGTGGACATCACAACCTGCTTTATGCTGGGTTTTACCTTCTTTCATGACTTCTGCATTTTTTTTGTTTCTTCCAATTATCTTGGTAAATGTTCTTTTGCTAATAATACAGTTTAGAGATGTTTGAGATAGAGATTTATGTTATAATTGGTTCTACTATTGAGGTTCAGTTAGCAGAAGGAAATGCTATTCATCTATTGCATTTGTAGCACTTTCAAGGTCACTTTTCAGTAGGAATGAAAAATTAATATGAGTGATGTATATTGATATATATTTTAGTCTTTCAAAATTTCTACATGAATTACAGGTGCATCTGTTCTCATTAGCTGAATGTGTATTTTGGGTGATGTGATGGTGGAAATACAGGTGCTGTGTTTTTCTTTAAAATGCATCACAGTCCTATTTATGCAGGATTTCCTTCCATTTGGTACTTTTCCCTTCCTGTCTTTGTTATGATTACTATCTGTCTTATTCATCTATCATTCTTTACCTTTAAGCTTTAATACAGAGATTGCTAAAACTGGAATAAAGGCCATGAATATGCATGGGCATCTGTAGATGTAAAAACAATTTCCATATTTGTAAATGTAGTCTCTTCCGTCATACATTCATTAATCACATTGCCTTTCAGTTTACTTTAAAAAAAAAAAAACGTAACCCAGGATGGATTGGCCTTTTTGCAAAATGTGGAATGACCTGGCTGATTGCAGTCTTCAAACAACAATCAATTAGCACTGTCAACAATATACAGACATAAGGTGAATAAAATGTCACATTCAGTCTGCCCATCTCAATCCTATCATATCTGCATTTTGAAAAAGTTTTGTTTTTAAAATTCTTACTATCTGAAAGGATTCTACTTTATCATGCAGCATGAAAGTGCTATGAATTCTATGTGCTTTCATTATAATCAAAGTAGATTGCTTCTTCAAACAACCAATCTGCAAGTAGAATCTGGTTGGGTGAAGATTTGCAAGGACTGCAGTGGTGGAGTAGGCATGCACAGGGATTTGGGTATGGTATAAGTATACCCATCCTCATTCTTATGTGATCCATCTCGCTTATACTCTGTTCAAGATGAATGGCAAGTTTCATGAGATAGGACAAAATGAGTAGGATTGGAGATTAGGTACAGAAATGCTAACTCTCGTTAGCATACTAAACTCCTTATTTTGTACTTGTTTGGAATTATAAAATGTAGAGAATATCTCTTTAAAAAGTTACCAAAGTTTGTGATATTTCAGGTTCTGGTTGTGTGGTACTGTCTGTCATCTTTTGATGCACACAAAGCTTCATATCCCAGATGATATTTTCAAAACATTTAACATTAAAAATTAATTAAGAAACTAACATGCTGCAAAATAAATTTTAGCTTCAAACCCTGTGTTCATTTTCAAGAATCTATCAGGATTCCATCTGGGCCTCCTAGAGTTCTAAAGGAAATGATAGGGAGATAAACAAGAAATATAAACTAAGGTGGTAGAAATATTGAAGTATAATACTACCAATTTTATCTTTGGTAAATAAGTGTTTTATGACTGACCATGCTCTCTTTAACAACCATTTTATGACAGTGCTCATAACAAGTTCTCATTATGCAACATATGCCAACTGTCCCCAAAAGTCCTTGCCTTAAACCATCAAATAACAAGTTATAGGGTCTTTACAAATATACCTTTTAACTTTTTGCTCTCATCCAAGGATGTACTCTATTATACAGCAGCCTCAAGCAAGTGGAATGGTAAGGCAAAAATGTAGAATCAGCTTATTTATTCCTAATATTTCCTGCCAACAAGATAAATGAAAAGCATGTTCCTATAGGTCTTTCTACTTATCGATGATGTTAAAGGGAGCAAAGAAGCTGTTATTGGACCTTGGATCTTTTCCATTTATCCTTTCTCAAAAAATCTTTGGAATTTGTCTACAATAATTTGGATTAAATCCACAGAATATAAATCCACATTATTTTGGCCATATCTCCTTTCTAGCATTTGGTTTGTAAACACTGATGATACTCTGGCTTTTGAAGGTCAGCCTTGTTGCACTGTTGTGCAGCTGACTTTATAACCTGTTGCACTTTATGTTACTTTATCTGCCTCTTGGCTTTCAGCTCAGCTCACTGAATCAATGCCCCTGTGAAAAGGTCAGCTAGCATTTTGAAGAGTCTTCCATTTGTAATAGAATGTAGTTTGCAAACTTTATTTCACAGAAGAATCAATTTAAAGCCTTCTATTGACACTGACTTTGCCGTCTTCCAGATAATATTAAATATATATAAGCCTCCTTTTCTTCACCACAGATCCAAATGTACTCAACTTTTTTTTAGTCATTTTGCACAAAATACCCATAACTAAAGAAATATATGAAAAGATACTTGCTGAAGATAGCAGATGTCTTTAGTAACTGCAGAGTTAACTAAACATACATTTTGTGGAGACTTGACTGGAGACAGTTTTTCTGCTCTACTGAACTCAGCGATAAAACAGCAGCATCATTCCATTATTGCAAGGTGGTAAGAGGTTGTATCAGACATGCTATAATGGTTATTAGCAATTACTGGGCATTCATTAATTTAATGGGATAATGACTATGAAGGAAGACTGAATCATCCTCTGATATTAAAAATTATATAGGAATTTAAAACAGGTGGAATTATTATCCCATCTGCCTAGCAAAGTAACAGTATGTACATTGCATAGACATTCTAGCTGATGGAATATAGGCAACATTGCATTGGCTTGCAAAGTACTCCTTCAATTAGAGATCCTGGCTTGCATAGAATAATGTGAGCATTCTTACATTAAAACTAGGTTTTGGTTGTGCTTGTGGCATATGGGTTGAAATGTATGAAAACCGACCGGTATTGTCCTTAATCATTATGGAATGCTGAATATGGCATGGCTATGACTAATTCTGCTAACCTATCCTAAACTTTGTCTGTCTTACTAAAAATGTTTTATGAAAGCTTTGATTGTTCAAAACCATGATGTGTAGTAGAGGGCAATATTTATGATCCTATTTGGTAAAAAATGAGGCATAATGAATGGTATTTATGTAAAATAGTTTTTGTAGGATCCAATAGTTTTTGTTCTATTTCCTTTTATTTTTGCTTAACTCAAAGCAAACTTGTGTAACTTTCTGTTGTTATTTCTTAGTCCTTTCTGACTTTGGCACAACATCCTTTTTACTTTGAAAGTGAATGGTGTAATAGGTATGTATGTAGGGATCAATCTTTTGATTGGTTACAACTTCATTTTATATTCTTATTTTGCATTCATGATTTTATCATCATAGTTTTAATACCATTATTCCTCTAGTTCCTCTAGTCCAGTGTTTCTCAACCCTGACAATTTTAAGGCATGTGGACTTCAACTCCCAGAATTCCACAGCTGGCTTTGAAGTTGAAGTCCACATGCCTTAAAATTGTCAAGGTTGAGAAACTCTGCTCTAGTCCATTCCTCTAGCAACCAACAAGTATTAGGCTCCCATGCATTCCAACCTGCCATCATTCTGAGATTAGAGATATGTGAAAAATGATGTAAAAAAAGCGAAGGCAGAAACAATCCCCTGTCCAACCAGAAAAAAAACAGGCAATTACAGTCCTATTACCCATGTACCAAATTTCTGCAAAGTAGAAAATATGGCTTCTGATTACTTACACATTTCTCTTCTTCTGAGATTGATTTTAAATTTGTTTATCAGTGGAACAACTTGCCTCCAAAACTTATTGCTGCACCAATAGTGGAGATTTTTAAGAAGGGATTGGACAATGATTTGTCTAAAATGGTATAGGGTTTCCTGCCTGAGCAGGGGGTTGGACTGAAAGACCTCCAAAGTGCCTTCCAATTCTGTTATTCTGTTATTTTATGAAGTACATTTTAATTATTGAAATGTTGGTTCCTTACTCAGTTTGTGGCAGTTCTAACTGCTGTCATTAAGCGAATTGCATGTGTTCATTAAGTGCAATGTCACGTGATTGCCATTTGTGACCTCTCGCCAACTTCCTCACTGACTTGGCTTGTCAGAAGCTACGGTAGCAGTGATGGTGACATATGCCAATCATGTGAGTATGAGACACTGTGATAGTCATAATAGTGACCAAACTGCCAATCAGATTATTGCAAGGACTCTACAACCATGAAGATCAGTTGTAATTCTCCTCATTTAGTATTATCATTTTAAAATAAATAAATAAATAAATAAATAACATTAGTACTTAATTCACTTTCGGATGAAATTCTAAGATCTTGCTTCCTATTTATAAAGCTCTAAATAATTTGGGACCAGGATGTATACATTTTAGTTAATAAATAATGGTTGGAGAGCCGATGCTCTTCTGTTTCAAGATTTCTCACACACATAGACACAACACTCAGAAGCTACATATTTGCTACTGTTTAAGCTGATAGCAGTAGACAGGAATGTAATTGAAATGCCTAACAGGGAGTATTTGCCTGAAAAAAAAAATGCCAATACACATCCAATAAGCTGTAGTACAGTCCACGTACATTCCAAGACTCATAGATAGCCAAATCATGTAGTCAGCCAATCCAAGAATTAAAGGGTCATGAACTAGAAGCAGGCACAAGAGTCATGAATTGGAAGGCTGAACAGTTATCTCCAAGACAGACCGCAAGCAAAGCAATTACCTAAATTTGCTGACAGTTGGTTGAAATCAATCTTGCCTTGCCCTTAGCCCAACAAGGAACCTCATTGTGGAGCGTTGTTCTGCTCATCTCAGTATGGGTCTAGACCTAGGGCTTGTGGGTTGTGCCTCATCGCCTGACTGTTCCAGCTGAATAGGAGATGCCTATGGCTGATTAACCTTAATTGAATCCTGGCTTACTGAGTCCTGAGGCTCACATTCCTGAAGCACAGTTCAGATGGTGCAACACAGATTGCAGTTCAGAATCAGATTCTTTCTTTTAGATATTATGAACAAACCAATTGAAAAAAACAATTTGGGACAGTATTTCTTTATATGGTTACCATGACAAGGATTGTATATGTGAAGTATTTGAAGGAAAAGGGGGTGCTGACTATTGAGGAGCATATTTTAAAATTGACTGAATCTGCAGATATGGCAAAATGAACTGCTTGATTATGAATGATGGGTTAGACAAATTTATGAGAGACTGAAAGCTTCTTTGTGGACTTTTGCATGTTAAATACAATGACACATGGTTAAAGAGGGATTTGAAGATTAGTTTTATCTTTCGGGTAACCTGTTGAGTGTTTTTATTTTTTTTTACATATATATTTTGACCAGATGTTGGGTTTATTTGATTATTAGATTTCCACACCAGGGATATTTGTTTATGTAATATAGCATTTTTGTCAAATATTGATGGGAAAGTTTATAAATATTTGTAGATCCATTATGTAAGAGGAAGAGAACATGGTAGTTTTTAGATGCATCTTGCAGCATTCAGCTGGGGTGGATTTTTTTTAAATGTTTAATGTTAGATATTTGTTTTTTTTCTTTTTTGTACATTTTTTTTCTTTTTGTTGTTAGTGTTGGAAGTTTGATAGTCTGCTTTTTTTCTTTCTTTTTTTTCGTTTTGTATTTTATCTTTGGTGATAAAGAATAAATAAATAAACATGCTAAAAAAAGATCAGAATCAGATTTGGAATTGTGGCGTATAATATTTTCAGAAACACCATATAGCTCTGGAAAGTTCTTGGAGAAGAGTTCTAAAAGTCTCTATAGACAGCCAAGAGAACAAACAACTGAATCATTGAAGACATCAGCCCAGAGTTAGGAAAGGCAGAAAAGACCAGGTTCAAATTATCCTATTTCAAACACATTATATGAACACTTAGCTTTCTGGAAAAGGCTGTAATGCTGGGGCAGGTGTAAGGAAACAAAAGAATAGGACAACCAGTAGCAAGGTGGATAGACTCAATTATATGGCAATGGGTATACTGTAGGATAAGCTGAAGCTTAGGGACAGATAATTGTGCATAAAGTCTATATGTGGTCACTAAGAATCAGAAATGACTTGATGGCATGTAATCATCATAGCAATAGCAATAGCACTTAGACTTATATGATGCTGCACAGTACTTTATAGCCCTCTCTAAGTGGTTTATGGAGTCAGCATGTTGCCACCAACAATATGGTTCTCATTTTACCGACATTGGAAGGATGGAGAGACAACCTTGAGCCGGTGAGAATCGAACTGCCGAACTGCTGGCAGCCAGCAGTCAGCAGAAGTAGCCTGCAATCTGCATTCTAACCATTACACCACCATGGCTCTTATCATCATCATCATCATCATCATCATCATCATCATTATGCCATATGAAATGTTATCACAATATAATTACTTTTGTTATGCTTTTTGATAAACCTTATATTTTAGACATTAGAGGAATTTTTCTTTTATTCTGTGTATATTTTGGATTTATTTTTCTTGACTATTTATTGTGTATTTTCAGTGAATTATAATGAATACCATGAAATATTATAGATAGGAAAGTAATTTAAATATATGGTCCAAATTCTGGGCTATTTCTATGAATTATTTTTGTGTATGTAGCAGATAGATAGGTTACCTCACCATTTTTTCAATATATATTTCTAATCTTATCTGAATTATAGTATGCCTACATATATACACATATTCACACATACATATTTAGCCTTTCTTGTTCTTTCACACCAGCTGGAAGGAAATAGGACTTAAATTTATGATCACCTGAATAATTTGCATGTATAATTATTTTTACTCTATGTGCAAAGCTATTCATAAAAGTATAGTTATCCAAAGTGTACTTCAGATTCTAGTCATATTTATCTTGGCATGAATATGTATATTAAGGTTGTTAATTTTAGCCTTTTTGGTCACATCTGTTGTCTCCTAAAAATATATTATGTTGGAAGCAAGGCTTCCTTCTAAGAAATTATATTGTAATTTAATGGTCCCACAAGTGTCAGTTATTTTGTTCATACTCTAGAAAATGTATTTAAGGTATACTACAGGCAGAATTACTGATGTATCAGCATATATTTATGAGTAGGCAGAACCAACGAAGGCATTTCAGATGCTCTCTCAGACAATGAGATGTTATAACTATTGTTTCATCAAATTAATGTAAACCAATTTATTGGCACATAGTGAAGCAGATGAGAAGTAAATTTTACCTGTTTGTTTTGGTTCTTCAAGATTGTGCTGTATGTATTTTGCATGTCCAGTCTATTGGTGTCAATTGGTCATTGTAAACAAATAATTCTGGACAGATCCACACAATTTGTATCTACTGGTCTACTTCTGTTTTGCTTTGTACTTGGCACTAAATTAAAAGGATTGTTAATCTCAAACTGTGATCCAAAATGACTGAGTTTAGTTTACCTTAGTTCAAATTGTACAATCCAGATTTTGAACATTTTCTACTGTTGTCATTTTTCTAGAATTTTGGAAGTAACATTTTGGATTAATGAAATAGGAGCTGCATTTATTCAAATTAAGTCACTTCCCCATTTTATTGGTCTTCATCCTGATTACTTCAATGATTCCGAACTACCACCACCCCAGAAAAAAATGTCTAAGTCCAAGAGCAAAATATTTAATACTTATTGTTAATAAAAATTACTCAAATATTAGAACAAAATCACTAAAAATAAATTTAAATCCATGGATGATTTAAAGAAAATTCTTTTCATTTTATAAATAGTGGGATTAGCTTAACTCTGGCTGTGAAGCAAGACAAGTTTAGTTATTCCCTTAGAGAAAAAATGTTCTTGTTTCTCTAGCATTTTTGAATTATATTTAAGTGAAAAATTGCTTTACCAAGATTTGTACCTATTCTGCTTACTTAAATTTGTAGCCCACAGCAGCAATCAACAGCTAACAGCACAGAAGAGGTAGCTATATGTTTTATTCTGAACTCTCTTACTCTCTGAATTAAAACAATAATCTTAATCATTTTGATAAATCAGTATAAAATGAAGCTTTTAAGTAGCTGGAAGGAGATGTAGCTAAAATGTGTTTCCATGAAACATTGCAAAGAGACATGTACCTCACTTATAACCATTCCTCTTTAATCTACCATATACAATTTTAGGAGCTTTGTTCATATTTCTAGATGTTTCTTATTCACACTGGTTTCTGTAATTTGGTTAGATACTTATCTTTTACTGGAAAAAAATGAAAACACCAATACTTTGCTATTATTCTTTCATTCTTATTCAAGCCTCTTTCTCATTACAAAACATTTTTTTCCACAATTTGGTCTTTGACACCAACCCAGTCTTTTCTGGGATACAGTTTTCCATTAATAAGGGAAGGACTATCATCTTACTTTACTTCACTTATACCTTTGGCCTTACTGGAACTTTCTCTAGAATTTTTTTTTATGAGTTTTACTTTAAATTGTTTACAGGCAGTGCAATATGTATATTTGGATATGGGGGGTCCACTTCTTATTGCAATTTGTGCCTGTTCCTTTTTTCTACCCAAATTGTTTTCAAAGCAGGATGATCCTGCTGGATAGCATAATATGCTGTATGCATTTTAAGGGAAGAGAAGACAAGAGAGGCAGGTGGATTTTTGTCATGTTGTTCACTTAGACTCAGTGATGCATGCATTTCAGCCAATGCCCCTATTGGGATAGTAATGCAGGAAAGAAAGACATATTCTCTTTTTCCTTTATAACTAAATTTGGGGAGACATTGATTATATACTGACATTGTAGCCTGGTAGATTAAAGAGGAATTTGTAGAACTTTAGCAAACTGTATCTATACATATCCATAATTTGTTTTCTTTATTTTCCATTGTGTTATCTTTCCTGATAACAAAACAAGAGAATTAAGCTTGTATTATCAAACTCTGCTTAATAATATGTTCCTAAATTAAATATTTATATAGTAATTGTTCAGTCTCAAGAATACCAATCAGGATTGGACTTGGGTATACTTTAATAAGAGATTTCTAGGACTGTAGTCTAGACAGGGAAAGAATAAAAAAATAATTAGATTCTAGAAGAATCTATAGGCACTGCCAAAAAAGGTATATGAAAAGTATATGAAATTCAGCAAGAATTCAGTTTTTTTCCCATGGAGATATTACCTTGCCATTTTTAATATTCCTGTGGACTGTGGATTTAATATTTCAAAAGTGCAAGCCATCTGGCTGATCTATATGTTAGTATATGAACTTAGAAATGAAGACTTTACTGTCTTATTAACTTGAAAGGTTATAGCAATAATGGGCTCCCTCTAAAGCCTTAGAAGATTTCCTGTGCACAGGGATATATCTTCCTCTAGCCTTATTTTAATTAGGCCTCTGAGAATTACAAGAATGAGGATGCCCATAGATTTTGGGTTACTTATCTTTCCATGAAGTATTAGTGGCAAGGACCTTTAAGAAACCACTTCTGTTTAAGAACTTGCTTATTGAGCCTAAACCCAAACAATGAGGAGGCTATCCTATTGACTTAGAATAAAGTAGATCACAAACTAGTCTCATTTTTAATGCTGCCTTCTGTATAATAGGTTTGGAGTTAAAAAAAAAATCCAGGCTGCTTATGTGGAGACAAATCAATGTTGGGAAAACATGTGCAATTTAAAATTAATAGATGTGATGGTCTCTTCTCTCTACCTACTAAATATGCATTGCAAGAGCAATGGTATTCTGAAGTAACATTTGTGAATCAGAGAACAGCAGGAAAAACAGTAAGAAGAGCCATGCTGAATCAGGCCAAAGCCCATCGAGTCCAGCATTCTGTGTCACACAGTGGCCCACCAAATGTACATGGGGATCTTGAGCAGAAAGAGAAGGCAAAACCCTCCCTTTCCCTTGACCCCCAAACAAATGGTACTCAAGGGAATCCTGCCTGCCTCAACCAACATAGAGGCGGCACATGGACATCTGTTTTAATAACCACCAATACACTTTGCATCCATGAATCTATCTAGCCCTGCCTTGAAGCTGTCAAGGCTGACAGCTGTCACGACCCCTTCAGGAAGTGAATTCCATAAATCAACGACTCTCTGGGTGAAGAAATATTTCCCTTTATTTGTCCTCACTTTCTTAGCTATGAGCTTTAGGGAGTGCCCCCTTGTCCTGGTATTGTGTGATAGAGAAAAGAATTTTTCTCTATCCACATTTTCTATCCCATGCATGATTTTATACACTTCGATCAAGTCACCCCTTAAACGCCGTCTTTCAAGGCTGAAGAGACCAAGGCGTTGCAATCTGGTTTCATAAGGGAGGCGCTCCATTTCCTTGATCATTCTTGTTGCCCTTTTTTGCACCTTTTCCAGTTCCATTATATCCTTCTTGAGGTGCGGTGACCAGAACTGTACACAGTACTCCAAGTGTGGTCTCACCATCGATTTGTACAGAGGCGATACAACACTTGCTGACTTATTTTCGATTCCCTTCCTAATCATGCCAAGCATGGAATTTGCTTTTTTTTTTTTACTGCTGCTGCGCATTGGGTTGACATCTTCATCGAGCTGTCCACCAAAACCCCAAGATCCCTTTCTTGGGTTGTCTCAGAAAGTTTGGTCCCCATCAGTTGGTAAGTATAATTGGGGTTCTTTGCCCCGATGTGCATAACTTTGCACTTGTTTAGGTTAAAATGCATTTGCCACTTTGTTGCCCACTCACACAATTTCGAGAGATCCTTCTGGAGCTCCCGACAATCAGTTTCACTTTTCACAACCCGGAACAATTTAGTGTCATCAGCAAACTTGGCTACCTCACTATTAACTTCTACATCCAGATCATTGATGAATAAATTAAAAAGTAAAGGCCCCAAAACTGAACCTTGGGGTACACCACTTCTCACTTCTTTCCATCCGGAGAATTGTCCATTTATTGCCACCCTTTGCTTCCTACAATTTAGCCAGTTACCAATCCAGGACAAGACCTGTCCTCTAATTCCGTGGCTGGAGAGCTTTTTTAGGAGCCTTTGGTGAGGGACTTTGTCAAAAGCCTTTTGAAAGTCAAGATATACAATATCAACTGGGGCCCCTTTATCTATGTATTTATTTACACCCTCAAAGAATTCTAACAAGTTAGTAAGACATGATTTGCCTTTGCAGAAACCATGTTGATTTTCTTTCAGCAATGCCTGTTTTTCTATGTGCCCTGTAATTTTATCTTTAATAATGGTTTCCATCAGTTTGCCTGGAACTGAGGTTAGACTGACTGGTCTATAGTTTCCTGGATCACCTCTGGATCCTTTCTTGAAGATCGGGGTTATATTTGCTTCCCTCCAATCCTCCGGTACAGTGCCTGATCTTAGAGAAAGATTGTATATTTTAGCTACGTGTTTCCCCGATAGTAAGACACCCCCGATTGTAAGACGTATCGGGGTTTTCAGGGGGTCGGCTAATATAAGCCGTACCACGAAAGTAAGACATATTACTCCTGCCCACTTCCGCCTCCTGCTTAAAATACTTAAATACTTAAAATATTTAAAATACTTAATATACTTAAAATACTTAAAATAAAACTGACAATTGTTTTCCAATCAATATAAGCCGCACCCCGAAAGTAAGACATAGTGGGGCTTTTGGGGATAAAAAGAAAGTGTGACCTTGTCTTGCTTTAGGGGAAACACGGGTAGAAGTTCAGCAATTTCACACTTGAGTTCCTTGAGAATTCTAGGGTGGATGCCATCTGGACCCGGCGATTTGTTGATGTTTAGTTTAGAAAGGCATGCAAGAACATCTTCCTTGTTTATCTCTATCAGGTTTAATTCTTCTATTTCCCTCCCTGGGAAAACTAATTCAGTGGCAGGCAAATGTTCTCTATCCTCCTCGATGAAAACGGAGGCAAAGAAGTTATTTAGCCTCTCAGCAATCTCCTTGTCTTCTCTGATTATCCCCTTCTAACCATTGTTATCAAGTGGCCCAACTGATTTTCTGGTTGGGTTCCTGCTTCTGATGTACTTAAAAAAGGTTTTGTTATTATTTTTAATATTCTTGGATATATGCTCCTCAAAGTCTCTCTTGGCTTTCATGACTATCGCCTTGCATTTGGTCTGCCAGAGTTTGTGATCCCTCCTGTTCTCCTCGGTAGGAAGAGCCTTCCATTTCTTAAATGAGTTTTTCTTCTTTCCAATAACCTCCTTTACCTCATTCGTAAGCCATACTGGTATCCTCTTGGACTTTCCAATCCTCTTTCTTCTTTTAGGAATGCATTTTATTTGAGCCTGCTGTAACGTATTTTTAAACAGTTTCCAAGCATTTTGGAGGGATTTGACTTTTTTTACTGTTCCTTTTAGTTTCTTCTTTACTATTTTCCTCATTTTGTCAAAATTCCCTCTGTGAAAGTTTAAGGTCTCTGTGTTAGTTTTCACTGACAATTTGCTATCCATGGTTAAGTTGAAGGTTATTGTGTTGTGATCGCTGGTTCCTATGGGCTCGGTTACAAGGACATCATGAACCAAATCCTGTGCGTTAGTTAGAACCAAGTCCAGGATCCCCTTTCCCCTGGTAGGTTCCATGACCATCTGCTCAAGGGAATAATCGGCTAACATGTTGAGGAACCTTGTCTCTCTTTCATGTGTAGAACAAGAATTTACCCAATCTATTTGGGGATAGTTGAAGTCCCCCATTATGACTACCCTATTTCTTTTTGAGGCCTCCTTAAATTCATTTTGCAAATAGCAATCTGCCTCTGGAGTTTGGTTGGGAGGGCGATAGCAGATCCCTAACGTCAGATTAGTTTCCTGTCTTGGGATTTTTATCCACAATGTTTCTGTGGGTGAGTTTGAATTTTCTTGAATTTCGAGTTCATGAGATTTTAACTCCTCATTTATGTACAAGGCCACACCACCACCATTTCTCCCTCTCCTGTCCATCCTATACAATTTGTAACCTGGAATCCTTGTGTCCCATTGGTTTTCATCTGTCCACCAGGTTTCTGTTATGCCGATAATATCAATATTATTTTCCTTCACCAAGCATTCCAATTCCCCTATTTTTGCTCGAATGCTTCTAGCATTTGTGTACAGACCTTTATATGTAATTTTCTGGTGCACTTTCAACTTTGACTGTGGATTTTGACTGTAGAATTTGGTTGTAGAATTTGTAGATGGTCTACCATGTCCTTCTGCTTGACTATTACAATTTAGTTTTCCTGTTGACTCACCAATGTGTGCATAACTTCCACCCTCCATATTAGGCAGTGTGCCTTCTCGAACCGGAAGCTGCCCAGCTCCTGTCGACTTGCCCCTATGAATCAGTTTAAAAGCTGCTCTGAAACCTTTTTAATATTAATCGCCAACAGTCTGGTTCCATTATGGTTCAAATGTAACCCGTCCCTTCTGTACAGGTGTGGCTTGTCCCAAAATGTTTCCCAGTTCCTAATGAATCTAAACCCTTCCTTCCGGCACCACTGCCTCATCCAGGCATTGAAGCTCCTGAGCTCTGCCTGTCTAGCTGGCCCTGCGCGTGGAACAGGTAGCATTTCTGAGAATGCAACCTTGGGGGTCCTGGACTTTAATCTTCTACCTAGCAACCTAAATTTGGCTTCCAGGACCTTCTGCTTAGCTTTTCCAATGTCATTGGTACCGACATGTACCACAACAGTTGGCTCCACCCCAGCACTGTCTATCAGCCTGTCTAGATGCCTCGTGATGTCCGCAACCTTTGCACCCGGCAGGCAGTTTACCATGCGGTCAACGCTTCCATCACAAACCCATCTCTCTATATTTCTAACAATTGAATCACCCACTACAAGAAGCCCCCCTCCCACCACCCGCGGAGAAGTATCCTCGGTGCAAGAGGATATGGGCACATCCTCCAGGGAAGGGGTCTCAACAGTATACTAAGTGTACTAATGGTAATCACTATATAAGGGAAATTTTGGGCACATTGTGTAAAAATTTTAACTCTCTAAATAAGGCTCTAAGGCCTTCTGGAAAAGGTGAAAGGAAAGGAAAGAAAATAAGTGGTAGCAAGGTGGATGGACTCAGTTACACTTGTTATGAGAGCACCTTTGGATAAGCCAGTTGATCAAATTAGGGACAGATTGCCATGGAGAAAATCTGTGTGGTTGCTAAGAGCTGACGTTAACTTGATGGCTGATTAGCAATAAAAAGTATGAAAGGATTCTTAGAACTGTGAAATTGGAAATATCATCTAAAAGTAGGCTTGTTATACTTTTAAATAAAAGCAGAGTGAATTTTAATAGGTACATTTTATTATCCCCTTTGTTCTGCATGAAAAACAAAAAGCTCTTAATGGACAAGGAAACTCAGAAGGGGCTTTTGTTTAGGCAAGCATGAATGTAGTCTTGGACATGTAGTGTAGGAATATGTATTTATTTCTAGTTTTTCTAAAATGCATGGAAACCTTTCATATGAATTTAGGGGAACTATTTTTTCCACCATTTTAGAAAAAAGTCATGATGTGATTTGTCTGTAGAGATTCTCAGTCATCCCGGTCAAACTTATCCCAAAAGTGCTTTTTCACGAGGCAACTGGACAAGAAAGTCCAGTTGCCTCATGAAAAAAAGCACTTTTGGGATGTGATTTGTATACTATGATTACTTTAATACAGCGGTTCTCAACCTTTTTCAGGCCATGACCCTGACCTGCGCCGCGCATGCATGGTGCTACCCCTTGTGCCGTGCATGTGTGGTGCTACCCCCTGCGCCGCACATGCGTGGTGCTGCCCCCTTTGCCGGCTGAGGCATAGGCCGCCGCCCGTTTGGGGCGGCGGCAGGCAGGCCCAGGTGCTCAGGTGCTCCTGGGCGGCCATGGCGGCGACGGTGCAGGGTGACCACGGGCTGGGCCACCAGCTGGCCCAGCCCAAGGGAGGTAAGACACCCGCCAGGCCCTACGCGTGCCAAAAACCCTCCCTGCGCCCGCCGCTGCCCCGCTAGCCTTACCTTTGCTGCCGCCCGTTTAGGGCAGCGGCAGGCAGGCCCAGGCGCTCCTGGGCAGCCGCAGCAGTGACGGCGCAGGGCGACCACGGACTGGGCCACCAGCTGGCCCAGCCCAAGGGAAATAAAAAACCCACCGGGCCCCACCCGCACCAAAAACCCTCCCTGCGCCCGCCGGCCTCCCACCTCCTACCCCTGGCCCTCTTGTTCTTACAGTTTTAGTAGTTGCTCAGCAGGGAGGGGTGGAAACCTCTACACAGCTTGCCTTCGCTGCAGACAACTTGCAGCACCGTTTGCAGCCTGGGACTTTTGGTGGGCTCAGCAGGGCGGCGACAGCCTGGACAATTCCTATTGGCTTTTGAAAGCCAATAGAATAAGAGGGAGTAGCACAGCTAAGGAAAAGGGGAAAAAATGGCGGACTGCGTTGTTTGGCAACCCCTGTGAAATGGTCGTTCAACCCCAAATGGGGTCGCGACCCAGAGGTTGAGAACCGCTGCTTTAATACAATGCATTCTATCAGATTATGATTTAAAGATTAATTTGAGGACACAGTATGGATGAATATATAAGATTATTGAAATGGTGAAAGAATATTATATTGCATTTCTTCATACAAACACAAACAGGCAAACTATAGCAGCATGCAGTTTTATGTATTTGTGATTTCGCATAGCATTAGAACTGAGCTACATGAGTATTATCTTCAGGCTGTTGTTTTGCCCATTGTGACTTTATGGAATAATTAGTTCATCAGCAAAACAAGGCCAAGAGATCCACATGGAACATATTTTAGCCTAATATGTTTTGTGATGTATGATTTATTTATGCAGAAGTAAGAAGAAATATAAAATACCTAAATGACTGAAAACTGGAAAACAAATGTTTCAGTTCATTGTAAAAGGATATAGTCCATTGAAGTGACAATTTACTATTTTAAAATAAATAATTACTTGTCCTTGTTACCAGTGAATAAGTAATTGATTGTTCTATTATACCTCCAAATTGTCAATACAGTTTTGGGACTTCAGTGTTTGAAGTACTTCTGATTATGAAATGGCTTCCCATAGAAGCTAAGTGATGGTCTAGCTATTCACCCAGACTCTGGAATATTGACGGTGGAAGATGTCTCTGAATTTTATTGCATCCACCTTTTTTTGCTTTGTCTTTAATTATTCAGTGTTTTCCATTATTTTCATTCCACTTTTAAGAACTACAGGTAGATGCTCAGAAGTTAAAGACAGATTTAGCTTTTGGTAAGATAATCATTCAGCAGAAACTGGAAGGAAGAGGTATGAATTATAGGAAACATTTTAATTATAATCCGAATACAAATAGAATCATATCTTCACAAAACAATTGTATGATAGAGTCAGTCAAAGATGTTTAGTGTATCATTTTATATTTAACCTGCTTTTGTAATCTCTGGCTTGGCTTATTAAACAACCCAGTGTGATTCGAACTTCTGAAACAGAACCCATGCTATTATGGTATGTGAATTATTCAAAGGAGTTTATTAATGATTATGAAAATTATTTAATTTTGAGGAGATTGTATGATGATAAGCTAATTGTTCTAGCTAGACTACAAACTGAAGCAAGTCTATTATTTTTCCAACTGGTAAGAAATCTTCTTTGCTGTATTAGAGCATTTAGTATGCGTGGTAGAGTTTTCTCACATAAAACATTTTTTAAATAAGTATATAAGAGATGCTTGTC
This sequence comes from Bothrops alternatus, assembly GCA_034064705.1. NCBI lineage: Eukaryota > Metazoa > Chordata > Lepidosauria > Squamata > Viperidae > Bothrops > Bothrops alternatus. The sequence goes on along the minus strand of JARGCV010000003.1, from coordinate 5,121,829 downwards.
TTAAGTTACCAAAGAATTTACCATTAGAAAGGAACACAATGAATACAGAAATTGGTGTACTTAAAATGGACCATGTGAATACATTTTATTTAAAACATTTTAAGGGCTACACTTAACCTGGGCTATTTCCAAGAAAGCACTTAAGCATTTGAGTAGTCTCACTGATTTCAGTGGAACAGTTTACATATTTAAGGTTTTGCTGAAGCAAGCTTTAATGATTTATAGTTATTTCTGTCATTCCTGTCTTCTCTTTCTCTTTTGCTCATTCTCCATCTCCCCTAATATTTGTTCCATTTGGGACCATGCCCCTTCAATTTTGAAAGGGTACATATCCTTCCTTTGTTGAAGGGTAGAAAAATGTTTATGGCATGTGACGTTCCTGGATAATCTATAATAGGAGTTACTTATTCAGAAAAACAAAAATGGTTTTTCAGCAGCTGCAGTCCATAATATATGGCTACTGCATTACAGAGGACAAAATGCCAGCTACTGCAAATGCTACCTGTTGCAATCTATCTGGTAATAAATCAACATGGAATGTTTATTTTCTTTTAGGGAAAAGGTATTAAATTTGAAATGAAATCTTTAAAGATCTTGAATGAATTATAAAATAAAAAAGGTCCCAGAAATAAATGATTCTTTATAAAATATTTCACATATGATTTAAGATTGCTTTGCTTATTTTTTAAAAAGCATTGCAAGATATAAGCAAAAGCCTACATTTAAAGTATAATTACTCACTAGTCAAGTTTTTGAATACAGTTCTACATTAAAACAGATTACTTGAGTTGCCTAGGGAAAAAATTCTTACCTTCATTCTGTGCTTTTTAATTCCTGACTAACTGAAAAGTGCTAACATCTGGTGGAAATAACCACTATTGACATGCCACCTTTGCTTTGTGCCTCTGGAAAGTTTTTGTCTACCACATGTGGACTTCATCCTCTTGCAGGTTGTAATTTCTTCTCTCCTTACAAATTGTCTCTTTCACCATGATTTCAAGTAGTTTTTGACTGTGCAGCCTATATTTTTCTTGAATAATGACTTTTTAAAAATCATGTTTTCTCCTTACAGGCAGTTTCTTCTAGCCCTATTTTTACTGGTTTTAAGTGTATCAGCTTCTGTCATTTTATGTTAATCAAAATTCATTGCCCAACTCAAACAACATTAAATACATTACAATTCTTAGAAGAGTCCACATGTAATGTTTGTAAGCCACCCAGAGTCACCTCTGAGGAAATGGGTGGCACATAAATCCAATAAATAAATAAGCTAACTACCTAATACATAAATAAGTTTAAAATTAATCATATATTATGCAGAAGATCTGAAGAAAATGTAAGCAGTCAATATTTTAGCACATATTTATTTATTTATGTATTTATTGATTGATTAGAGTTTTGTTCCACCTATCTCGTCTAGAGGCAACTCTGGGCAGCTTATAAACTTTAAATATATAGCACAGAAAGAAATTTTAGTTAAATATTAGAAGAATTCAACTAACTAATTGTAGCTGTTGAACAGTGAAACAAATTGCTACAGATTTTCCCTTACTGGCAATAATTCAGAAGAGGTTGATCAGTTAACCATGGGTGGGGAATTTGTATCATCTGTTGCAGAGCCCACAGTTGGTCAAAAGGTTAGACTAGTTTCCCCCCCCCACACACACTTTTTGACCAAACAGAAGCAATAATTGGTGCAAGATGCAGTAGTACACACAATGATGTGCTCCTAGGTTTACCATGTTACATCTCTGTTGCACAAGCTGCACTGGCACCCAATTTCTTTCCAAGTACAATTCAAGATGCTGATTGTTACCTTTAAAGCCTATATAGCACAAGGCCAGGTTATCTGCAAGACTGCCTCTCTTTAAGACATCTATCCATCCTACCAGATTAGCTCCTAGTTCCTTCTCTTAAAGATTGCCATGTTATAGGATCTAGGAATTGTGCTAATTCCATAGCAGCCCCTGCCCAATGGAGCACCCTTCCCCCTAAAGTATGACAGGCCACCACTTTTCTACTCTTCTGAAAAGCACGTAAAGCCCCCCCCAAAGCACTGGAATAAGGTGTGACAGATGAATGTTTTTGTGATTGACTGCTTGTTAAAGTTTATTATGGTGCCACATTTTTACTATTTGTGTTTGTGGTGTGTATGTGTGTATATAAGTGTCAAACTCAGGCCAGAGCCAAGATAGTGAGAACCAAATGAGTCCAATTCTTTATTTGCTACATCTGAGAGACAGAATATTGCCAAACTAAAGCTGTAACCTTCTAATGTACTAGATATATTCTGAGAGATTCTAGAGTACATCTACCCTGACTCTCTTCTCCCCTTTTCCATCCAGCTTAGGACTATGCAGTTTCTTGATCCAGGTCTCCTTCTTTCCCCTCTATTGCAAAACCCTTCCCCTTTACTGCGGCAGGAGCACATTCCATCACTGTATGTTTGTGTGTACATTTGTGTATAACATTGATGCTGTTTTGTTGACTGGGAGCCACCTAGAATTAGATATAAGGGTAGGCTATATAAAAGTTTATAATAATAATAATAATAATAATAATAATAATAATAATAATAATAATAATAATAATAATAATAATAATAATTATAATAATAATAATAATAATAATACCCAGTGAGGCACTATCTTGACGTGGTTATGCGACTTGTGTATTCTGAAGAAGATGAGAGCTATAGCAGAGGTTTAACCATACTGAACAGGTCTCATTAGAGGATTCAGACAAAGAGTGTCTCTCCCATAAAAAATATGGTAAGACATAAATTTTAGAAAACCATACCAGCTCGGATGTTGCCCAGATTAACAAGGTCTACACTAGATGTTGGAGTTCTTGGATATCTGGTGAAAAATGGACTGCAGGACTCAGGATTGTTGGCTGGTCAACCAGGGCCAGTAGCTGCCAAACTACTAGAAGAAAAGTGTTTACCTGTCGCAAATACACAGTGATTGAAAACAAAGAAATAATGGTCTATTATTACAGATCAAGTCCAACAGGAAGAGGATATCTGAAATGAATGCACCAGTTCTGGAAAGAACAACAACCAGAATCAGATAACAGAACAGAGACTAGCAGATCAACGTCAATTTATAATACAAAATAAAGTATTCACAGAGAATTGGACGAACTGCAAAGGTTTATCCAGGGCAAAGAAATCAAAGCCTTTCCAGAAGTAACTCAGAATGTAGAGGCAAACCAGGGGGAGTTGGCAGTAGAGGAATCCAGCAGAGATAACTACTGCAATGCTCTCTACATGGGGCTACCTTTGAAAAATGTTCGGAGACTTCAGGTAATGCAGAATGCAGCCGCGCGAGCAGTGTTGGGCTGGCCTAGAAATGCCCACATTTCGGCATCACTCCACGAGCTGCATTGGCTGCCAATTGGTCTCCGAACCCAATTCAAAGTGTTGGTTATGACCTATAAAGCCCTACATGGCATCGGACCAGGTTATTTACGGGACCGTCTGCTGCCTCATGAATCCCAGCGGCCGGTTAGGGCCCACAGAGTGGGCCTTCTCCAGGTCCCATCAGCCAGACAGTGTCACCTGGTGGGGCCTAGGGGAAGAGCCTTCTCTGTTGCGGCCCCGGCCCTCTGGAACCAACTTCCCCCGGAGATCCGTGTCGCCCCCACCCTCTCTGCCTTTTGTAAATTGCTTAAAACACACTTTTGCCGGCAGGCCTGGGGCAGCTAACACCTTGCCCCTAGCCAGTGTATGTTTGTGGAATGATTGGTTTCTTTTTTAATTAAGGGTTTTTATATTTATGTATATAATGTAATTTCTATCATGTTGTGAGCCGCCCTGAGTTCTCTGGAATAGGGCGGCATAGAAATTAAATTAATAAATAATAAATTAATAAGTAACTGTTTTCATTTGGAAACCAGACACCTCTTTCTCAGGAAGAACAAAGCCCTCTAAATAAAGAAATAAAGGAATTGAAACAAGGAATAACTGAGCATCTAGAACAGCACAAAAGCAACAGAATAAGGCTGCCTGCATTGAAGCTTGTTCCAAAGAAACAGCTAGCACAAGCATTAAAAGATGCAAATACTGCAATATCAAGTAAAAGCACCAATTCACTGCAGGAAACAAACCAACTAATGTACAGCATAGCTGCAATTATAACTAAATACCTTGGATGCAAAATCAACAAAGAAGAAAAACAAACAAACAGTGCACCACAAAAATGGAAGGTTAGACTAGAAAATAAGATCAGCAAGTTAAGATCAGATGCAAGCAAGCTAGAATAGATGAAAGAAAAGAAGTCGAAGAACAAAAAGACCAAAGAATACCTAATCAAGAAATACCACTTAGAAACAAGGAAGATCAAGGAAGTACTGGAAATAATAAAGCAGCAAATAACAGCTATAGCCAGGAAAATCAGAAGATATGAAACTCAAATTGCAAATTATAGGCAGAGCCTCCAATTTCAATCCAGTCAGAAACGTTTCTACCAATCCATCAATAGAGAAACTGCAATGAATCAGTCAGTACTTGAGAAGGAAGAAACAGTGCAGTTCTGGATGCAGATATGGGATATCCCAGATATGGGATAATCTCTGTTCTGGGCCCAGTGCTCTTCAAAATCTTCATCAACAATTTGGATGAGGGGATAGATGTGGAACTCATCAAATTTGCAGACGACACCAAGCTGGCAGAATAGCCAACACTCCAGAAGACAGGCTTAGGATACAGGAGGATCTGGACAGACTTGAACACTGGGCGCTATCTAACAAAATTAAATTCAATGGTGAAAAAAGTAATGTTCTACATTTAGGCAAGAAAAACCAAATGTACAGGTATAGTATAGGGGGTTTCTTGCTCAATAGTAGTAACTGTGAGAGGGATCTTGAAGTCCTAGTGGACAATCATTTAAATATGAACCAGCAGTGTGCTGCAGCTGCCAAAAAAGCCAATACAGTGCTAGGCTGCATTAACAGAGGGATAGAATCAAGATCACGTGAAGTATTAATACCACTCTACAATGCCTTGGTAAGGCCACACTTGGAATACTGCATCCAATTTTGGTCACCATGTAAAAAAGATGTTGAGACTCTAGAAAGAGTACAGAGAAGAGCAACAAAAATGATTAGGGGACTGGAGGCTAAAACATATAAGGAATGGTTGCTGGAATTGGGTATGTCTAGTTTAAAGAAGAGAAGGACGAGGGGGGACATGATAGCAGTATTCCAATATCTCAGGGACTGCCACAAAGAAGAGGGAATCAAGCTATTTTCCAAAGCGCCTGAGGACAGGACAAGAAGCAATGGATGGAAACTAATCAAGCAGAGAAGCAACCTAGAACTAAGGAGAAACTTCCTGACAGAACAATTAACCAGTGGAACAACCTGCCTCCAGAAGCGGTGAATGCTCCAACACTGGAAGTTTTTAAGAAGACACTGGACAGCAATTCATCCGAAATGGTATAGAGTTACCTGCCTGAGCAGGGGGTTGGACTAGATGACCTCAAAGGTCCCTTCCTTATTATTATTATTAAATACAACAAGGATGCAGCTTGGTTAAAAGAGGTGGATGCAAATAAAACAAGTTAAAATGAAAGAACTAGTAATAACAGCAGAAATGGTAGAGAAAAGAGAAGGAAGATCAAGAATTGGTCAGCACCAGGTGAAGATGAACTGCATGGTTTTTGGTTGAAATATCTAACTCCTCCTGAGCTTTTCCGATATTCCTACAATTATTCCTGTAATTATTCCATACGTTGCAGGAATATCAGGAAAGATCAGGAGGATTTTCAGCCAACACAACATATGTGCACATTTCAAACGTAGGAATACACTAAGACAGAAACTTGTCCACCCCAAGGATAAAACACCCAGACCCAAACTGAGCAATGTAGCATATGCAGTACAATGCAGTGAGCCATTTGCAGATCTGTACATTGGGGAAACGAAACAACAACTTCATGAACCTATGGCACAACATAGGAGAACAAACCTGTTGCGTTTGCAGGTTAGAGACATTAAGAGGCAACACATGGTGTAACAAACAAGCTTCTTTTATTGTTCTCTTCTTAAAACCAGAAACAGTAAAAAGGTACGCAGGCCTTTTATAGTGTCCAAAACCCGGACAGTGTCAGCCAATAGAAATTCGGCTGTTTTCACGCCTTGCACATGTGCGCAAGGCTGGCGACAGCCAGTCTGGTCCTGGGCAGCTTTTGGTCTGCCCGGGACCATTTTATTTATTTATTTATTTATTTATTTATTTTATTAAATTTCTATACAATTTATTTTATTAAATTTCTATACAAATTTCAACACAACATCCCTCCCCCTAGATAAAACAATATACCTTATGATGTAACAGCACAGGTACATGTGTTCAAGGGACTGGGGGTTAATGGAAATCACAATTGCCTGTCCACAGGCAAGCACTCTTACATATACAATCATTCAGAAAGAAAATAGAACAAATAATAAGCTGAAGATAACACCCCTTCACTGAGTGTTTGCTCTGCATCTTGTTTAAGAACTAGTAAGGTTCCCTTGACTTGACAGAAACCTCACATAGTCCCCAAGATTTTTGGGTGGGCCCTTGGCCCATTGTGACCTTCTGATGGCCGGTGAGTGTGCCTGGCCTGCCAGCTCGCCTGCCAGGCTAGGCAGACCAGGACTTTGATGCCCAAAAGACCCAGGTGTCCCACCCAGCTGCTAACTGGCTGGACCCTCTAAGCCCAAGCCAGAGTTCCTTGGGGTGGTGGAATTTCCCAAGTCCTGTGGTGGGGTGGTATTCCCCAAGTCCACAATGGACTCCTCTTGGGAGCACTGTCCCTCGAGCCCAAGACCAACAGCTGAAGTGGCTTGAGTGGCTGATGTGCCCCAATAACCCATGGCCATCATGTATGAATCGGAGGTGCCAGGGGTCAGGAGCTGCTTCCATGGCAAACCCCTTTTCTTGGGACTCCCTGTTTGGAACAATAACTGATGTGCGGGATGACCCCCTTTCCGGAGACTCCCTGTTTGGAGCAATAGCTAAATTATGAGAATGCCCACATTCTACCACTGGAACATGTGCAGTAGCATGTGAGAAATCACTGGAGCTGGGAGACTGTGGTTCAGAATGAAGATTATGGTCTTCCTCCCCCCCCCCCGAGAGCAGAGCCAGGAGTGGAAGTGTTGCTGGGCAGCCTCCAGTTGGTCTATATGTCGTCGGATGACATGCCCATCGTCCAAGGCCAAGGTTATTATTATTTAATTATTTATTCGATTTCTATGCCGCCCTATTCCGGAGAACTCAGGGCGGCTCACAACACAGTAGAAATCAACATATAAAAATACATGTAAATATAAAACCTCTTAATTTTTTTTTAAAAAAACAATCATTCAGCATACACACAGACATACACTGGCTTGGGTGGGGCAAGATGTTAACTACCCCAGGCCTGCCGGCAGAGGTGTGTTTTGAGTAATTTACGAAAGGCAGAGAGGGTGGGGGCGACATGGATCTCCGGGGGAAGTTGGTTCCAGAGGGCTGGGGCCGCAACAGAGAAGGCTCTTCCCCTAGACCCCGCCAGGCGACACTGTCTGGCTGACGGGACCTGGAGAAGGCCGACTCTGTGGGCCCTAACCAGCCGCTGGGATTCATGGGGCAGCAGACGGTCCCGTAAGTAACCTGGTCCGATGCCATGTAGGGCTTTATAGGTCATAACCAACACTTTGAATTGGGTTCGGAGACCAATTGGCAGCCAATGCAGCTCGCGGAGTGATGCCGAAATGTGGGCATTTCTGGGCAAGCCCAACACTGCTCGCGCGGCTGCATTCTGCATTACCTGAAGTCTCCGAACGTTTTTCAAAGTAGCCCCATGTAGAGAGCATTGCAGTAGTCGAGCCTCGAGGTGATAAGGGCATGAGTGACTGTGAGAAGAGACTCCCGGTCCAAATAGGGCCGCAACTGGTGCACCAGGCGAACCTGGGCAAATGTCCTCCTCGCCACAGCCGAAAAATGATGTTCCAAATTTAGCTGTGGATCGAGGAGGACGCCTAAGTTGCGGACCTTCTCCGAGGGGGTCGAAAACTCCCCCCCAGGCTGATGGACAGATAGATTGAATTATCCTTGGGAGGCAGAACCCATAGCCACTCCGTCTTGTTGGGGTTGAGCTTGAGCCTGTTGGCACCCATCCAAACCCTAACAGCCTCCAGACATTGGCACATCACTTCCGCTGCTTCACTGAAATGACACGGGGTGGAGATGTAAAGCTGGGTATCATCAGCATACTGATGATATCTCACCCCGTGTTGTCGGATGATCTCACCCAGCGGTTTCATGTAGATATTAAACAGCAGAGGGGAGAGGACCGATCCCTGAGGGACCCCACAAGGGAGGAACCTAGGGGTCAACCTCTGACCCCCTGCCAACACCGACTGCGACCGACCAGTGAGGTAGGAGGTGAACCACTGCAAAACAGTGCCTCCAACCCCCAACCCCTCCAGTCGATGCAGAAGGATACCATGGTCAATGGTATCGAAAGCCGCTGAGAGGTCAAGTAGCACCAGGATAGTGGAAAATCTCTTATCCCGGGCCCGCCAGAGATAATCCGTCAGCGCGACCAAAGCAGTTTCCGTGGAGTAGCCGAGCCTGAATCCTGACTGTTGAGGGCCCAGATAATCAGCCTCATGCAAGGACCGTTGGAGCTGGAGTGACACCACCTTCTCAACAACCTTCCCTATAAAGGGAAGATTGGAGACAGGACGGTAGTTGTTTAATACAGCTGGGTCCAGGGAAGGCTTCTTGAGGAGGGGGCGCACAATTGCTTCCTTGCAGCGAGCCGGAAAGGACCCCTCCCTCAAAGAAGCGTTGACAATCTCCTGAACCCAGCCCCGCGTCACCTCCCTGCTGGCTGAAACCAGCCAGGAGGGGCACGGGTCCAATAAACAGGTGGCGGAACTCACAGCTCAAATGGCCTTGTCCACTTCATCGGGTGCCACAGGGTCAAACTCCTCCCACACAACAGGATCAAGACGAGTCCCTGTCATCTCGACTGAATCATTATCAGCCGACACTGCATTCCAATTGAAGTCAAGGTCCATCCGAATCTGGGCGATTTTATCCGCGAAAAACTTATTAAAGTCCTCAGCACTACCCTGCAAGGGTGCATCAACCCCCCCCGATTAAGGAGGGAGCGAGTTACCCTAAACAGGGCGGCTGGGCGGGATTCCGCAGATGCAATCAAGGCGGAATGATACGTGCATCTTGCCGCCTTGAGCGCCACCTGATAAGTCTTGATATAAGATCTTAAAAGTGTTCGGTCAGATATGGATTTACTTTTCCTCCATCGCTTCTCTAGACGTCTCTTCTGGCGCTTCATCCCCCTGAGTTCCTCAGTGAACCAAGGAGATCTCCTGGGTCTGCTACCACAGAGAGGTCGCAGCGGCGCGATCCGGTCAAGAGCCCCCTTTGCAGCCATATTCCAGGCAGTAACCAGGGACTCTGCCGAACCGAGAATGAGAGAATCCGGTATTTCCCCAAGCGTCCTCTGAAAGCTCTCTGGGTCCATCAGACGTCTGGGGCGGAACCACCTAATCGGTTCCGCCTCCCTGCGGGGGAGGATTGGAGCCTTGAAAACAAGCCGTAACAGAAAATGGTCTGACCATGACATAGGTAAGATATCTAAGCCCCTTAAATTCAGATCATTGCTCAACTGTTCTGAGAGGAATACCATGTCAGTAGTGTGTCCCCTCTCGTGAGTCGGACCCTGAACTACCTGAGTCAGGTTCATGGTTGCCATGGTGGCCATGAACTCCTGCGCCAACCCAGAGGATTCGCCGAGCGATGGAAGATTTAAGTCCCCCAAGACAATAAGCCTGGGGAACTCAACCGCCAGCCCAGCAACCCCCTCAAGTAGCACAGGCAGGGCTGTTGACTCGCAGCTGGGAGGCAGGTACGCGGGCAACAAGCCCACCTGAACCCCTAGGTCCAACTTCACAAGGAGCAACTCACAACCCGCAATTTCAGAAACAGCGAGCCTGCGTAGGCTAAAAGTCTTCTTGGCTATAATAGCCACTCCTCCCCCCCTTCCCTGGGGTCGTGGCTGGTGCCATACCTGAAACCCGGCTGGACACATCTCAGAGAAAGGAACTCCTCCCTCCGTGCCCAGCCAGGTCTCGGTCACACATGCGAGGTTGGCCTCCTCATCCAGGAGAAGATCATGGATGAGGGGAGCTTTATTTACAACCGACCTGGCATTGAGCAGCAGCAGCCTGAGCCCAGGGTCCGGATTTCGCCCATTACCAGTACTTCGGGTTGAACTCACAGGGTCGGAGCAAGGGATCACTTTTAGACAGCGAGCTCTTGTTCCCCGAGAATGGCCTACCCTATGGCTCCCGCCATATCTTCCTCTCCCCAGCAAGACCGGTATACTTTGGCCCTCTATCACCCCAGAGCCAGCGTCTCCCCTCCCTTCCGCCTGTGCCATGCCAGGCAGCCTAGCCAGTTCATCACATTCATTCCACTCAACCACAACTCCATCCATATCATTAATTTATCCCTCCCACTCTTTAAACTAAACACATTAAAAACAATAAACTAACCATCTATTCAACCCGATTCTTTCTACTAACATCAGTCCCCCCATCATTCATAACATCTAACAATCAATTAAAATGGTATTAAACAAATTTAAATATTTAAAATTTAGACAAACAATAGCTAACAAACAATTGCTCTGGATGGATACCCAGTCCAGATCATGTGAAATAATCGATAGAGCGGACCCTTTGTCCAACTCCATTGACAAGGGAACCCCTTGCAACTTCATGTCAATGCAAAGCTTTTTATTAAGGGGCTTGTGTGTCCCTATCCTCAAAATGCTTGTGCGTGATGCACGAAACCCACCCTGTGTTGGCTGGGGACCCTGGTACCTTTCTGAAGCAATTCTTCCCAAGGTTGAACCTTCTGGCAACCCAAACAGACGGAGGCAATGACACATGCCTGACAAATGGCGGAGCGGAATCTGCAGTCAGTGCACTTGTTGTGTCCTCCACACCTGAAGCACTGAGGAGATGCTGGGGCCTTGTCTGGACACCCCTTCGGCCTTCTCTCTGCTGGCTGGCGCAGCCTGTCCACCTCCTCTTCAGGATCCTGTTCTGGATCTTCTCGAGCAACCTCTTGATGGATGGTCACAGTGGCTGAAGGGTTTCTGGTGAGCCGCAAAGCCTTCACAGCTCCGCCCGCTGCTTCTTCAGCTGCAACCTCCCTCAAGGCATCTTGGAACGAAATTTCTTCCTTGGCAAAGATCTTTTGTTGCAGCTCACGACTCCTTAGGCCACAAACGAAATGATCCCGCAGCCTCTCTTCCAGGTCCTTGAATTCACAAGGTCTGGCCATTTGTCTTAAGGCAGCAATAAAGTCCGCAGCAGACTCACCTGGCCTCTGGTCCCTCTGCTTGAATGTGTGCCTCCAAACAATTACAGAAAGTTTAGGCTGGAAATGTTCCTTAAGCATTTTCTTCAAGTCAGCATACATTACTGACTCCAAAAGCGCAGGGGCCACCAGATTCTCTGCTTTGTTGAACGTTTCCTGTCCACAGACACACAGCAGGGTTGCCGCTTTAAGGCCGTCTTCCCTTATCTGATTGACCCTAAAGTAATTCTCCACCCATGCCACATATGAATTCCAGTGCTCTGGTGGGAAACATCAGAGTCAGATAACCGGCCAATCTTAAACATCTTTCCATTCCTCACCATCCGGCCAGAGCTGAAGAAGCTTCTTGGATGAGAAGCAAAACATCTTCTAAAGAAAAACAAGAAGGTCCAGTTGCCTTGTGAAAAAGGATTTTTGGGATAACTTTGACCTGAATGAATGAGAATCTTCATAGACATTCCATGTGGTAAGCAGCCTCCCTCCAAATTGTGGTTGATCTGTTATATTGATAAAAGCCCAAGAAAGGAAGATATAGACTAGGGTGTCACCATTATTTTAGTTTAGTCCAATGCTTCTTAGCAACTACCATTTCTCCTCTCATTGACCCTATTCAATTTTTTTTATTGTTAGTCTCAAGAGGTTATGGTGAGAGTGGTGCAAGGCTGTATAAAAGTCTATATTTCAGATAATCAAAATATGTCACTGTTTATAATACACAAGGGGGAAATGGGAAGAGGGTTGATGCACAATTAGTGCTCATACAGTATAAAAACAAAACACATGAGATTTTTTTGACCTGTTTAACTAGGGCTGGCTTGCACTAAAAATAGCAATTAGCTACTTACAATCATGCTTTTCATCTGTTGAAAAGTTTCACAAAAGAATAAAGAACACATTTTCCCCATAAACATTAAACATAAACTGTAAAATTAAATCTAATTAGTAAACATTGAATATGATACTGAGTTTCAAAAATATAATTAAGATATACGGATATCTTCAATGGTAGAAAGCTACTGTCGAGCAAGAACGCCTTCTGAAAAAGTCTGGAACATTTAATGTTAGTTTGTGAGGTGAATGTAAGAATTATAAAGGGGAATTATTTGGCATGATATGAATAGGATAATATAATATGATTCTTTTTGTGTAATAGCAAGCTAAACATGAAAAGCCCTACTTTTCTAACATAAGAAGGCTTTGTACACATTACTAAAACTGCACTTTTATTGTGGTTGTTTATTTCTTTCTCTAACATATAACCCAGTCAGACTGAAGCAAGGTTAAAACAGTCCATTTTACCATTTAGAATGAATGTGGGGCGTTTATTCAATTATATTTTATTCCTGCTGTGCGAACACCTTTTTGATTATTGAGATTTCAATAATCTCACTGTGGAATGATAAAGAAATCTGGCTGTATTTTAATCCCTCTGTATTGATCCCTCTGTGTATGATTTTCAGAAGGGGAGGTTCCATGAATATATTTTTAGTATATTAACCCATTGCATAGAGACAGTCTGGTGTAGTAGTTAACACACCAGGTTAGAATCCAGGAGACCATGTGTTCTAGTCCTGTCTTAGACACAAAGTGAGTTGGGTGACTAGGCCAGTCTCTCTTTCTCTCACCCTTAGGGAGAAGGAAATGGCAAGCTACTTCCAAAAATCTTGCCAAGAAAACTGCAGGGATTTGCTCAAGCAATTGCCAAACATCCATACTGATTTGAAGATAAAACAAAAATAAAAATAAACCTGTTACACTGAAGAAGGCCCAGCTTGATCTCTTTATGAAACAAAATATGATCCAGAAGAGGCTTTACATTTTAATCACACTAGTTCGTATTCTGCTGTGAAGGGTTCTCCAATGTCCTGGAGCATTTAAAGGGTTTTTTTTTTCAAAAGAAAAATAAAATAAAAATATCAAAAATCATAACCATGTTTTCCTTTTAATGAATTGTTTCATGAAGAGAAGCATTGTATCCAAATCATTTAGTGTAGGAATTACAAATTAAGATTACTTGTGATATAATAATTTAATTTAAATGTGTTTTGATTGGGGTTAGTATGGTGCTAAATTAAGAGGTTTTACTAAGTGCCTCCTTAGAGTTGATATGAAAAACCACATAAAATGACAGACACATGATTTGTTCTTGCTCTTGAAAATATATCCTGAAGATTTTACTGAGTTTGTTTAGTGCTGATTCAGGAACTGTCCACTTCATTTTAATAATGATATTGTGCCAGGACTGATTGGGTCATTCGGCACATAATACAAGTGTCTTTGAATGGGGAAGTGATGAGATGAAACCAAGATGAAATTCCTTAATGCTTATTTTTTTAAAATCAACCTTCTATGTCTGAGATGTTCATTTCAAAAGGCCAATTGTTAAACTCTTTTATACTCATATCCAGAGGCTGTAACTAAAGTACTCAATCAAGCATATCAGAAAGGGTCAAAACCCATGTAAAATGTGACTTCTTCCTTAAAAATCAATGTAGTCATTACAACAAAAACATTTTACTTTCTACCAGTTTCAATGGACAGCGCATATTTTAATCATGTTTGGGCTATTTATAGCTTATATGATGTTAGAAAATTGGCTGCTCTTTATGTATACCTAATTCAAAGGACTTGGTGGCCCTTACTGTTACATTTGGTGAAATTAATTAGTATTCAAAGGAAGAGATCTGTCCCCAAAACAAGTAGATTTCCTCAGTAATGCAAATTTATATTTGGTGTGTGACTTGCTTTCATTTTGAAAACTAAATTTTAAGCAAGTTTGCTTTAAGGGATGCATCAAAGATTGAAACATCCTTATTAAAACTCTTTTAAGAGTAGAATTTCTATTGATACTCTATCACAGAAGCAGAAGTGCTTTGAATGTTCATCAAATTTTACTGTCTTGGTTTGTATATTTGCCTTGGAATAATTTCCCTAATAGAATAGTAGCTTTTTAATCTGGGTATTTGGAAGATAAACGCTACCATATTTTGTATTTGTAAAATGTTTATATAATTGCTTCTTACCATATCTTTCTGTTAAATTTTAATTCATAATATATTGGGAATACATTAATGAAAAAATATCTCTTATTATGTAGTTATTAGGTATAAATTATTTTTAATGTCCTTTGTTTTCAGTGTAAAGACAACTATCCACAGCACCATGCAATTTGTTAGAGTACAATTTTAATTGGAGAACATTACATACAATTAAATTAAAAGAGCTTTGTAGAAGACTTTCTCTCTTGAGTTTTTAAAGAGGATGAATGTTACTTTACCCTTTTTCATAGAATGAAAATAAACTGAGAATCTGAAGTATAGTGACTTATGAGATGGGCCATGTGGAAGCTATACAGCCAATCAACGATAATAGAATTGCAAGTTATCTGCCTTTTTGAGAATTGCAAAAAATGTTTAAAACTTGTTTCATGGTTCAGCAGCAGTGTATTTTCTAACTGCCCAGAGTCATACCTCTATGTCAGGAGTGTCAAACTGCCGGCGTGCGGGCCGGATGCCTCATGTGGAAGCCACACCCACCCCATTGCCAGCAATGGCAAAACAGTCCTGATACGTTGCTTGACGTCGCGAGTTTGACATGTCTGCTCTATGTGATAGGATACAATATCATCAGCATGCTGATGATACCCAGTGCTATCTTTCTGCCCCTTGTGAATTAATCAATGCTCTTAATGCCCCATCCTAATTCCTGGGGGCTGTAGGGACTTGGATTTGGATGGAGACCAATAGGATTCAGCTGAACTGGCAAGACTAAATGGCTTTGGGTTTTGGCACCAGTTTGCTTCCAGATGCAATTCAAGTAGTGGTTTTGACCTTTTAAACCCTCCATGGCATGTGATAGGGTTGTTTCTTTCCCAATATCTCCCTAATTACATCTGCCAATCCCATTAGGTCTGGTAGAAGAATTTTAAGAAGAGACTGGACAACCGTTTGTCTGAAATGGCATAGGGTTTCCTGCCTGAGCAAGGGGTTGGACTAGAAGACCTTCAAGGTCTTTCCAACTCTATTATTATTGTTGTTGTTATTATTATTACTAGTACTATTACTACTACTACTACTATCACTATTACTTGTCAAAGCTGCTAACATTGGATGTTCTTGCTTTGACAAAATATGCAGAGCTGTATGGTATTTTTAGAGTTAACTCAGAAGACGCTGGGAGGGGAGAGGGAAGAATGTATGAGTTGCAAATGGAAGAAAACCTTTGCCCTTCAAACTAATTGGAGAACGTGAATCATGACAGCAAAATAAGGGAGGAAAAATGCTAGCAAAAATAACTGCTTGGGGGTAGAGATTTCAGATCTTACATCCCCTCTTCATGCCGTGCTGACATTTTGTCACATGAATAAAAAGACTTTTAGGATAAACAATGCCTGGAAGTTCTTTGAAGTGTTTCATTAGTCAGAACCATAACATCACTACTATTACTACTACTACTAGTAGTAGTGTGGATCCTGTCCACTAAGGAGTTCCTTCAAACAGGTCTTTTCTGCCACAGCACCCACCCTGTGGAACATCATTTCCCTTGAGGTGAGACTAGCCCCATCCCAGGTATCTTTCAGGAAGTACCTTAAAACATGATTGTGCCAACAGGCCTAGGACAATGGTGAATTAGTGAGATAGCTTTATTGCCCATAACAATAACTATCTCTGCTACTCCATTATTAGTAACATTATGAGATGGGGAGTTACAACCAGGGATATTTATGCATTGTAGACTAATTTTGTCTGCATAACTACTTCGAATCATATATTATTGGTACCTAAGTAACCAAACAATTGGAAACAACAGAACAGTAGATACAATTGGATGCGAATATGTGCTAGCAAAGTCAGGCAAATGAATGATTACAACATTCTAAACATACAACAAAATTTCTATGGATATGCAAGAGGGGCATTAAAATAAAAAATTCCCTGCAAAACATAACAAAATAGTATCAATGGACACAAATAAATATGAACCCAGGGGCTGATAACAACAAAATAAGTCTGTGTACATGTATATGTGTGTGGAATATTTACTTAGAAGATAAAAAAGAAGACACATTATACTTTCGAATATATCATAAATAATAACAAATAATACAAAAAGTCATAATGGCAGACCAGATCCTCCATATATACAGTCTTGTTGGAATAATATGATGTAATCACTTTATGAAAGTTAAGATGGGGAATTCCATAACATGAGTATTATGTAGACATATAGTATGGGCTGGCTCTTGCAAAGGTTTCTGTTTTGGGTGCAAAAATAACTACTACTACTACTACTACTACTACTACTAATAATAATAATAATAATAATAATAGTAATAATAATAATAATATGATAAATAAATAAAATAACATGAGAAATAAATAAAATAATATGAGAAATAAATAAAATGATAAAGTTAAACTGCCCTGGGACTTCAGAATTCAAACAGGCAAGCACCTGCAACATTAACACCCCGGACTTAACAATTGTCAATAAGAAAGACAAAAAAGTCTGGATAGTGGATGTAGCCGTGCCTGGAGACAGCAGAATAGACAAGAAAGAACTGGAGAAGATAACAAAATACAAAGACCTACAAATAAGAATAGAAAGATTGTGGCAATGGCAAGTAAGAGTAGTACCAATAGTAATAGGCGCCTTGGGTGCAATCCCAAAACAACTGGAGCACCACTTAAACACCACTGGCATTGACAAATTCACCATTAGTCAATTGCAAAAGGCGGCGTTACTAGGAACTGCTTCCATCCTGCGACAATATCTGCAATACCATCAAACATCCACATCTGCCTATCCCAGGTCCTTGGTAAGGACTCAATAGGTAGACAAAAATGCCAAATCCATCTGAACATCTGGCTGAATGTGCGATGATCAACAACAACAACAACAACAATAATAAAGTTGGAAGGTACCTTGGAGGTCATCTAGTTCAACTCCCTGCTCAGGCAGGAAACCCTATAGTATCATTTCAGACAAATAGCTGTCCAGTCTCTTCTTTAAAACTTCAGGTGTTGGAGCATTCACAGCTTCTTGAGGCAGGTTGTTCCACTGGTTAATTGTTCTGTCAGGAAATTTCTCCTTAGTTCCTTCTATCTCACAGTTTTGTATATTTGTTTCACATCACAAATGGTTTTCCTTAAACTTTAGTAGCAATGCTTTTGATACAGCTCCTTGATTTTCTTTGAGTTCACTGAATTTAGTGATTCTAGCCTTTAGACAAGAATGGTAGAAACCATACATACATGATGGTGCTTCTAGTGGATCAGTGGATCACCAGCATGACTTGCTCTTCCTTTAATCCGTGTTTTCCATCTGCATATTTACCCTGATAAACACCTGTTAACTTTGCAACTATAATATGTTATGTATAATAATCAGTGTTTAGGAGGACAGTGCCTTGCTAAACATAAAACAGATTCAGACTTTCCTTTAGTGAAGAGACCTTTCATTAGGTTAAGTAGATCATAAATTTCTGTGGATCTGTAAAGGAGTATCTCATGTATACCAGTACCTCAAATAGATCTTGGGCTAACACTTGAGTTTCTTCCACATATGGCACTAGTGAGGGAGTCCAGTCTATAAACAAATCCTAACAGTGATTTTGCCTCAGTGAAATGCTTTGAGGATTTGCTTCTCTGAAATGTTGTGTTACAATTTGGTGTGGTCTATCACATGCAGTTTTAGAAAGTTCCCAGTTGGAAAGTTTTTTTTTGTTTTTTTTTAAATTATTTTATTAAAACCATCAACACCAAACATAAGATCATATCAAAAAGCAATTATCATATAACCTGCAATACAACTCTAAGGATCAGTCTTTGTAAATGTCTGGTTTAGCAAACGTTCCTCACTCCTCGCGTCCAGCCTCAACTATACGCCTGATACATTTTATTTGATTGGTATTTCTCTTATACATGGTCTATCTACTGTTTCTAGTCTAACACCTGTTGTTCATTCGAGCTTTAGAAGTAAATTCATCTCAGTAGTAGTGCAATCTTTTGATGGTCTGAAGTCAGAGGGGTGCATTTAGGAGAGAAATATTTTGCTTTTACACCATCTGTGTCTGTTTCTTTTGAATAGTTTCAAGAGCAGGAAACTGCTTGAACAGGATTACCAAGTGACTCCTCTGACTCTCAGATTTAGGTCACTGTAAACTTTTAATTCATAGCACCACTGTATGTAATCTTATTCAGATATAAATTCTGATATGAAAACTAATACTTACGCTAGTTAAATGAGCAAAAGATTGCAGCCTGCTGCTTACCAACTGAATCTAATTCAAATGGTTAAATCTCTTAAGTTTTCTTTTAGGTCTATTTGACATTCTCTATCTTTCAGTTTCACTTTTGGTTTGATAAATCAGCATTGTGCAGAGAATATGGGAATTAATGTCCACTCTTTGTAAAAAGAATCACTAAAGAGTTGTGCACCTTTGTAAATTTTCTACAAATTTAGAATTCATTATTGATATTCTCTCCATCAGGTATTATTTCAAAAATACTGCTTACACTGCAATGTCTTAACATGGCATGCATGAGTACTTCCAGTTCCCCTCGGCTGGTGCTGACTGTCAGAGGTGACAATCCTCCATTGTAATGGAAATATAATAATGTTTTCTCGTAGGAATTTTCATGAGAATATAAGGTGATTGCATATAGATTGCTCCTAAAATGTTTCCAGATCCCACCACCCCAAAAGAAGATAATCATTAATACTTTACAGGCATTAAAGAGAGATGCAGTATTTACAAAATTTAAGGCTATACTATTTAAAATGCACAATTGATTATCAGATGTAAAGCTCTAGACTTTCCTGTAAATTATATTGATATGTATGTGGGAGAGGAGAATATGAGAATATGCATAACAGTTTTTTAATCAACTCATCAAATTCATCAAATCATCAAATCAGCTAATAAACTTTTTTTTGAGTTTTACATGGGGGTCAAAAAAACTTGTTATTGAGGATACATTAAATTGTTCTCAACAGTTTTCTGTAATTGAGCACCATATTTCTTTTCACACATGCTCTGACTTTCTACAAACTGTTGTGAAACATATTGGTGTATATTTGCTGTTAGATGCTATTCAGTATGATATGAAATGCGAGAATAATTACTATTCATTTTTTTAAAATGAACAATTAGAGTTATAGTATTAAATTGAAATCATACATAGTATGCTTCTTGAAATGGAATAAATATCAAAAAGGAGGTTCTCCTTAATTTTTTTTATAAAAAAGCAAAAAAAATTAAAAGGCATGAGAAGAGACGAAAAATGCTGTGTCTGAGGAATTTTAGAAAAGTTAAAATGGTCAGAATTTGTTTCAAGATTGTAATGAGCTGACTATACTGAAAGGAAACTCAGTACAGAATATGATTTGTTGTGACTATCTCCAAAGCCACACATTCATTTTCTGTCCATAGAAACAGAAATCCCTCTCCTCCCCTTTTATTTAGAAACATCACTAAGGATGTATTCATATTTAAATAAAAATGATAAAGTATTCTTCTCCTTTAAGTGTAATATTTAGTTCCTTCTGGTTTCCCTCTTATCTTTTTTTAAAAAGAATTCAATGCAACAGTATTTTCCCATGGGAAAGATTCTCATAATTTATTTCAAAATCTTATTTCAAATACATCTGGACCTTTCGTTCATTTGTAATTTTCCAAAATCAATATTCTATCATCCTTTTGCTCTTCATTCCAAAAGAAGACTTTTCCCCCTTAAATTTATCTTTAAAACTTCTTTTGCTAAACACTCATCCTGGGCTATAAAACCCATCAGTCCAAAGGTTCTTAATAGTTGAAGAGCACTTAATAAGCAATTTCCAGAAGTGATTAAGATATGAAGCTGATTGAACTTTGTGCCTGTAACACAATAACAAAATGAAAAATGTGAAGACTGAATCTGATACTATTTCAATATTGCCAACCATGTGGTTCAAATGATTAGGATGACACGTACAAACACCAGATATAATTTAAGAGAAGAAAAGATGTCAGGAAATAAATAGAACAGCTTAAAGGTTTGATCAAATTGTTCCAAAGTTTTAAAAACTGCTTCAACAGAGTTGATCCAAAGTGACAATAGCAGGGTAGGTCCACACGGGACCCTTCTCGAAAGAGTTTTTTTTTTAATGAATGGTTTCCTGTAATGTGCGCCCCCTCCTCAAGAAGCCTTCCCTGGACCCAGCTGTTTTAAACAACTACCGTCCTGTCTCCAATCTTCCCTTTATAGGGAAGGTTGTTGAGAAGGTGGTGTCACTCCAGCTCCAGCGGTCCTTGGATGAGGCCGATTATCTGGGCCCTCAACAGTCAGGATTCAGGCTCGGCTACTCCACGGAAACTGCTTTGGTCGCGCTGACGGATGATCTCTGGCGGGCCCGGGATAGGGGATTTTCCACTATCCTGGTGCTACTTGACCTCTCAGCGGCTTTCGATACCATTGACCATGGTATCCTTCTGCACCGACTGGGGGGGTTGGGGGTTGGGGGCACTGTTTTGCAGTGGTTCACCTCCTACCTCACTGGTCGGTCACAGTCGGTGTTGGCGGGGGGTCAGAGGTCGACCCCTAGGTTCCTCCCTTGTGGGGTCCCTCAGGGATCGGTCCTCTCCCCTCTGCTGTTTAATATCTACATGAAACCACTGGGTGAGATCATCCGACAACACGGGGTGAGATATCATCAGTATGCTGATGATACCCAGCTTTACATCTCCACCCCGTGTCATTTCAGTGAAGCAGCGGAAGTGATGTGCCGATGTCTGGAGGCTGTTAGGGTTTGGATGGGTGCCAACAGGCTCAAACTCAACCCCGACAAGACGGAGTGGCTATGGGTTCTGCCTCCCAAAGATAATTCAATCTATCCGTCCATCAGCCTGGGGGGGGAGCTTTTGACCCCCTCGGAGAAGGTCCGCAACTTGGGCGTCCTCCTCGATCCACAGCTAAACTTGGAACATCATTTTTCGGCTGTGGCGAGGAGGACATTTGCCCAGGTTCGCCTGGTGCACCAGTTGCGGCCCTATTTGGACCGGGAGTCTCTGCTCACAGTCACTCATGCCCTTATCACCTCGAGGCTCGACTACTGCAATGCTCTCTACATGGGGCTACCTTTGAAAAACGTTCGGAGACTTCAGGTAATGCAGAATGCAGCCGTGCGAGCAGTGTTGGGCCTGCCCAGAAATGCCCACATCTCAGCATCACTCCGTGAGCTGCATTGGCTGCCTATTGGTCTCCGAACGCAATTCAAAGTGTTGGTTATGACCTATAAAGCCCTACATGGCATCGGACCAGGTTACTTACGAGACCGCCTGCTGCCTCACGAAACCCAGCGACCGGTTAGGGCCCACAGAGTCGGCCTTCTCCAGGTCCCGTCGGCTAGACAGTGTCGCCTGGCGGGGCCTAGGGGAAGGGCCTTTTCTGTTGCGGCCCCGGCCCTCTGGAATCAACTCCCCCCGGAGATCCGTATCGCCCCCACCCTCTCCGCCTTTCGTAAACTACTAAAGACCCATCTCTGCCGGCAGGCCTGGGGCGGTTGAAATCTTGCCCCTAGCCAGTGTATGTCTGTGTGTATGTTTGCTGAATGAATGGTTCTTAATTTAGGGGTTCTTCTTTTTATATATTTATTTTTATAAATGTACTATTTAGTTTGTATTGGATTTCTATTTATGCTGTAAGCCGCCCTGAGTTCCCGGAATAGGGCGGCATAGAAATTTAATAAATAATAATAATAATAATAATAATAATAATAATAATAATAATGTAAGAGAGCCAATTTGGTCCAGGAGTTAAGGCATCTGACTAGAAATCAGGAAATTGTGAGTTTTAGCCCTGCCTTAGGTACAAAGCCAGTTGGGTGACCTTGGACTAGTCACTTTCTCTCAATTCTAGGAAGAAGGAGGCAATGACAAATCACTTCTGAAATCTTGCCAAGAAACCTGTAAGGAATTTGTCCAGGTAATTGCCAGGAGTCAACACTAACTTGAAGGCACACACAGACACAAAACTTTTTGTAATGGAAGTATTAAACCTATTGTTCAAAGATCACCATACATATCTTGCTGTATTGCACCTAAAAAGAATTATGATACCTGCCCACTTTAGTTTACTGTAGTGACTATGTTACAAATGGCACTTGAAAGTACTGCACAGCAAGGTCCTTCCTGGCTCTTGATCTGCTTATTTTTTATAATTGACTTATTCATTACCTATATCCCATTTCCAAAGCCTGCTTATGAAGAACATTAAACAATTGTAATAGAAACTCAGTAAAAGAACATGAGACTTCTAGGATCTTTCTATGAAATAGTTAAGAGTAATCACTTTGGGCAAGTGGTGGTGGTGTTGTAGGAAAGAGTCCAGCTAGGCAGACTTTCTAGAACAGGAGTGTCAAATTTGCTGGCTTGTGGGCCGGATGCGTCACCAGGAAACCGTGCCCACCTCATTGCCGGCCCACCCCATGGGAAAAAACTCCGATACTTCATGCGACGTCACATGATGTTGCAAGTTTGACATGTCTGTTCTAGAAAGATTGTTTCCTGAGTTTCCCTTTTATCTCTTCAGGGATACTTTTCCTTTGATATGTTGAAAGTAGTGATCCTGGAGGGAAGAGGCAAAGTCTCAGACTGAGCAGATTTCAAGGAAGGTTACTGTCTTCCTTCTCTCTCATCACATTTTTAGATGTCATCTCAAAATGTTCTTTGATTTAGTTTATACTGAATGTCCTCCCTGTGTTCTTTAATGGTCCTGTCTACTACCAATGAATGTTATGTTTAGTTTTGAACTCTTGTTGACTGTTGTTAAATGACATTCCACTTTATATCTATATTCTACTATAACTTGCTTAATTTGAGCTCTTCTTAAATGCCCTTTAGACATATAGCCAGGACAGAAATAATTTAATAAAGAGCTTTCAAAAGGAGGGATTTTCTATTTGTTTTAATCTCTGGACAACTGCATGCTTTCAGTATGTCCCAGGTATTAAAATGTAGATTAAGCTATTATTTGTTCGGGGGGGGAGGAGTTTATGTCCTTAAAATGGATGATTGTGTTCAGGCACAATGCATCTTGTGCAAGGGTTCTTATAGAATTCAATAATATAAAGTCATTTTCTTCCCTCCTCTCCTTACTTTGACATACATATAAAACATTTAGGGAAATGTGAAATTAATACGTGCTTTGTATATGGGTAGCATTATGTGATTGGGTTCTTTTAAAACTGGAGGTATATTGAGGTTTGCAAATAATACAGAAAAACTAGGTGGTGGAAGCTTTTATGCTTCCTTACTATAAACAGAGTGAAGCTTTTTATAACTTGGTATTTGTTTCTGTGGGCCTTCCCTTCCTCCAGGGAAGCCACCAGTGGACTCTTCTTCTCTCTCTCTGACTATGAACTAAGAATTACTCTGTACACTCAGACAATTTCACTCACCAACTTTTCTCTCCAGCCACTCCATTCTGCCCAGACCTCTCCTCTCCTCTCCTCTCCTCTCCTCTCCTTTCCTCTCCTTTCCTCTCCTCTCCTCTCCTCTCCTCTCCTCTCTCTCCTCTCCTCTCCTCTCCTCTCCTCTCCTCTCCTCTCCTCTCCTCTCCTCTCCTCTCCTCTCCTCTCCCCTCCCCTCCCCTCCCCTCCTCTCCTCTTTAATAAAGATATTAAACAAGACAGAATAAATGAGGAAAGACTTGTAACGGACTGAAGTCATTTTAAGTATACATATACATAGTGACTTTTAGAAATATTTCTTGTGCCAAATGGATTTTAATTTTAAATGTTTATGTTTTCATTGGTTTTGAGAATGGGAAACTTATTTTCTGATTAAAGAATCTGGAGTAAGTTATTGATGTGAATTTTTTAGAAGTATTGCATTTTATGGCAGGCTCCGCTGCATTCTTGATAACCTATATTAAGAAGCTAAAAATAAAGATGCATAGATAATTTTTATTCTGCAATATATTTTAAAGCATTGGTTTGAAAATTGGTGATAAAAAAGATAAACAAGTGTGAGGGGACTGAAAAATGTCTAAGCTACTCTACATGTTGTTGTTTTCCTAAACTGGATTTAATGGAAAGAAATATTAAATTTCTTTTTTTTTTTCTCCAGTGTTCTGTCTGTATTCAAACCTAGAGATTGGGTACATGATTTTCTCCAAATGTTTTATGAGGAGACTGGTTGATAAATTGAATTATATACAGAATTTATGAAGGATGAGTAATATGAGACTTCATTGTACTTCAGTGTTCGATATATTTGGCCCCATTCTGTCTCACAGAGGTATTCTGCAGAAAAATGAAGGTATTCTTGTAGTGAGTCTGGAAGAGAGCCTTGATGGAGAGAGCTGAGTTCCATTATCAAAACAACAGGAGGGAAACATAGCTTAAGCCCAAACAATTAAAGAACGTGTTAACATCTCCCTAATTCACACTAGTGTAAGTGGGGGAAGAAATAAACAATAATTACACTTGCACATTCTGTTACTATAATCAATCTTTAGTCTTTAGTCTTAATATGGAGTTGATTTCTTCATCTTACATCTGGAGGCTGATAATGTTTCTAGAAATAAAATAATTGATATTCATTTAAGCAGATGAAAATAAATTGTTTTATTCTAGGTCATGATTATCGAGGGAGGAAAAAAACAAATAATTTGATCCAGAAAAAAATGGATCACTCTGGCATTCAGTGGAAAGGGATAGATATGGAGTTACATAGCTTATATTCCTCCTCTTCCTCCTCCTCCCCCTCCTCCTCATTTTTGCAGTTTGCATGGAATAAATTAGTCCAATTGGAAAAATGTTGAGAATATGCCAAATCATCTTTCAGAAGCAAATTTTAAAACTGTTGTTGAATTTTTTTTTTAAAAAAAAGTCAGTTGCAGGTTCAATTTTATGGCCCAAAGCAAAGTGATTGAAATTTGAAACCAAGGAAGTAAACTTTCTTCAAGATAGTCCAATATATAGCATTACGTGACATTGACTTCTAAGATACAGTACTTCTGTTTGGCTAGAGCAATTCAGCGCTATGAAAAAAACTTTTATTAACTTTTATTTCCAATAATTATTCCCTAAACTAGAAATAGAAATTGATATTTTCTCCTTTTGAATGGTATAATACTAATTTTGCATAAAAAGCTGCTACTTAATTTCTGTGGTGATTTCTGTCTAATAGGAAAAAAATAGAAAAAGAGTGCAAAGATCTGATAATTCAGAGAACTAAATAATTACAGATTTTAGCTTTATAAATGAATGGGAGGGAGAGAGAGAGAGGAAGGGAGGGAGAGAGACAGAGAGAGGGAGAGAGAGAGAGAGACAGAGAGAGAGGGAGAGAGAGAGACCTTCAAAAAATATCCCATAAAAAGGCTGCTGAGCACATAAGTCTTGGATCAATTACATAGGCACAATTTATCATTTGAAGATTATATCTGTGTGAGTTTGAAAGAGTACACTAGTCAATGTAGTAGAATGTACATAGAAGAACAAAGGTAGGGTAACAAGTATTAAAGATAAAAATAGAACAGCAAAGTTATTAAGATAGATGTTGATAGAAGTATTTTAACATAATTGCTTTGAGTTTAGAAATGATAATATCAAGAATTCATTTTGAAGACAATAATCCATTGTTAATTCTGATCCATCAGTAAAGAAGAAAAATGTTTTAACTTTTGAATAAAAGGGGACAACCACAATTTTCAATGTATATTACAAGCATAGTTTTAGAATAAAGCTTTTGTTATTTCAAAAAATGTTGAGATAATTTCCTTGGAATCCTGGTTAGAGTTGCTGTTTCTTTTAATTTTTGGCAAGCATTCTTGTAGCTTAAAGTAAAAAGTAAAGTAAAATACAGTATGGTAAAAGTTATCAAGAAGTAATTTTTAAAGTTAATTTTATCTTGCTGAATGTCCCAAATAAATATACTTTGCAGTCCATCACAAAAGTGTTCTTTGTAGACTTTTTTTCTTAAATTCTTCATCTTCCGAATCCTTAATATGCTTCTAGTTCAGCGATTCTCAACCTGTGGGTCGCGACCCCATTTGGGGTCGAACGACCATTTCATGGGGGTCGCCAAACAACGCAGTCCGCCATTTTTCCCCCTTTTCTCCTCAGCCGGCACAGGGGGCAGCACCGCGCATGCGCAGGGTAGCACTGCGCATGCGTGATGCGGGCCGTCGTGCCACGCATGCGTGATGCGGGCTATTGCACCGCACATGCGCAATGCAGGCTGTCGCACTGCGCATTCGCGAGATGCGCGCCGTTGCGCCACACATGCACGATGCGGGCCATCACATCACGCATGCGTGATGTGGGCCATCGTGCCGTGCATGCGCGATGCGGGCCGTCATGCCACACATGCGCTATGCGGGCCGTCACACCACGCATGCGTGATGCGGGCCATCACACCGCACATGCGCAGTGCAGGTCGGGTCGCACTGTGCATGCGCGGCGCAGGTTGGGGTCGTGGCCTGAAAAAGGTTGAGAACCGCTATTCTAGTTGATTCAGTAAATTCAGTAAAATGAGTGAAATATACGTGCAAACATTAGAGGAATCCTTATAAAAAGGATTCAGAATATTTTTGTTATGAAAATAGAAATCTGATATAAACAGCAACTATATTATGTATTGGATATTGTTTTAACCAGGTTGTTAATGAGAAAGTGCAAATCCCATGCAAGAATGGACTGGTTACTGGATTACATCTAACTATTAATAAATGTAAGGATGAAATACATTTCTGTGAATTCTTACTTTTATACTTTGTTATGTTTCTAAGTCTTTTTGAGTATCTGTGCTTTGCTTTCTTTATTTTTATTTATGTATCATTTTACAAAAGTTAGAATACCTGGTTTCTTAAGGGCTTCAAAAATGTGCAATAATTATATGGAAATATTTTCATCTTAAAGCATAACAGAAAAATATATTTCCTTGGTGTTTCACTGCAAGGTTTATGACTTTGACATTATAGAACTGCTATCAGTTCAGGATTAAGTAGTTTAGGGAAGAAAACAACACTTTGATAGAAATTTGGGTCTGCAACAAACGTTAAGATTAGAATTAGTTTAGATATTTTTTCCATTTCAACATTAAATTAAGATTTTATAGTAAGGTCATTGAATTATGGCTTTCTAAAACAGAACTTGTTTATAACTGTTGTGGAATTCTTGGTGCTTGTTGTGGAATTCTTGAGCATGGGTGTTCATTTGCAGGTGTTTCATTACCAAGTAGGCAACATCATTAATGCGAATGAGTGTGGGATTTGCTACCTGCTTGTACATAATAGCTTCCCCTGCCAATTTTGGTAGGGAGTGGTTTTCTCCTCCTTGGTGGCTCCTTAATTAGAGTATAGTTTTCTGCCTGTTTGGTGTTGATTCCTGCTTATCTGAGTATGGACTGCTGTGTTCTGGTGTTTTTTGCTTCATTCCTATGTAGGTTTTCATTTTTTATTATGCTGCCCATCTTACCACCTTACATGATTTATTTATAACCATTGTAAGATACTGTTCCTTGGTAGAATTTAATGATCCTAATACTATATGTGGCATGTGCCATTCTGTCTTCAAAATGGTTCTGTAAAACCACTGAGGCTGTATACAGGAATGAAGTTGGGGTTGCTGTGTGTTCTTTGGAAAATCAGCTGCAGCCAGGCAGAAATGCTTCCAACACCCCCCCACCCCCCAATGCCTTCATACATTCACTTTACGCACAAGTATTCAAGCTGTGTTACAGTTGCCCGTGATAATTGATCCCCACCTTCTGGTTTTCAAGGATGAACTGATGTCCAGAAGCAAGTTCACTTAATACAGGCTTTTAGCTTAAAAGAAGCTGATATTAAGACTGAGTGGAAAGGTTTGTGTGTGTAGGAGGAAAGGTGATAAGCAAATGGCATACAGAGAGGAGAAGGTGACATCAGGAGATTGGCAGTTATTACAAGCAGGTAAGAGAACTGTCACTCCACTTCTAGGATCAGAAGCTACAATGAGCAGCTTATCTGACTAGGAGCTTGGAACTTTGCTGGGAGCTCGATAGAAACTAGAAAAGAAGCAAACATATCAAAATAGCACCTCATCCCAACTATCTATCTATCTATCTATTTATCTATCTATTTATCTATTTATTTATTTATTTATTTATTTATTTATTTATTTATTTATTTATTTATTTATTTATTTATTTATTTATTTATTTATTTAGTTATTTAGTTATTTATTTATTTATTTATTTGGGTTTGTATGTTTTTTTGGAATAAAAGCAAAGGTTGTATGCTACTTTATAGACTTTGGGCTGAACTGAATATTAAAAGACTGAGTATAAAGGATTGAGTATTAAAGTCATATTTATATGGCCACAGCAACTTGCAAGTCCTAGAAGGGTGGAGTTGACCCAAAGAGGTAGGCTGTTATTGGGAAAGGTGAGTGCTACAGTAAATCATTGTTTGCAGATTTGATGCACTATAGTTTGTGCAGCCTTTGAAAAATAAAGAACCTCACAGGCTGAGAGATAACAATAGGTTAAAGTTATTTAGTAGCCTGTGTGGCTCATCAGAAATTTGAATCTTTAATCTCTAAATAAAGGCCAACTATATTGCATTTCATTTTACAAGAGTTTATATAACCATTGATGCTGCTATTCTTCCAATCATTAAAATTGGGAAGCTGTAGGATATCTGTCAGTATTCATATATCAATAATATACTTTTAGTAAAATGTACAAGTAGTATAATCAATCTATAGCATTACTAGTGTGTGTAGAATGTTTTGACTAATGACAGAAATCCTGTCTTAAAATCTTGTTTTCACAATTTTTTTATATAAAATTCTTTTATTAAAACAATCAACATTGGACATAAAAACATATTGTGCAGCAATCATCATGGCACCTGATATACAATACTAAGTATTAGTCATTGAAAACGTCTGATTTAGTAAGCCTTTTTCCCACCCTTAAACCAAGGATCCTATTGCTAAACAATCATCCTAGAACTTAGCAAACAACATTAGGTATTAATCTTTGTAAACATCTGTTTTAGTAAACGTTCTTTCCTCCTCCCTTCCCTCTTCAGGTATACTCCAAGTACCTTTTATTTGGTTGGTGTTTCTCTTATATATGGTCTATCTACTGTGTCTAGTCTATTGCATATTGTTCGTTTGCACTTCTGAATTGACTTTGTCCCATTACTGGTGCAATCTTTTATAGTCCCTAGCCAGAGATCCTGAGGTAAAAGTTTCATATCCTGAGGTACACACTGATTGCCAAACATCGTTCAACGTGAGCATTCTAAATGTAATTTTTTTTAAAAAAAAATCATTTTAATTGTATCTACCTTGTGAAGGCAAAGGTTAAAAAAACTTTTAAAATATTTTGTAAGATTATGAATCTTTCCAATTCATAATCTTACAAATGAATGTTTCCAATCACAGTAATTCATTGATCAAACCTTAACAGCTATTAATGGGGAGTAAAGAACATTCCCTTTTTAAAAAAGCATCATGTATATTTATTACTTCATACTGAAGTATGAAATCATTCCAACAAATGTTAATTACTTGTTTGCATATATCTTGATGTAATGCTAAGAACCTTTTAATATAAAAAGCATCCATATACTGTATAAACATTAAATTGGCTTCCAAAGATTTAACTAAATTAGGTCAGTATATGGCATTCAACCTTCTGCTCTTTCTTCTTTCTTCGCTGGGACATTGTTTTATCTACAAAGTGTTCATTCATAGACTTTCTGCCAATACCAATCAGCCTTCCCTATCCATAACAATGTTCTGAAACTTTTTCTTCCAGTCTGCCTTCTTTTTTCTTCACTCTCCTTTGTACTGAAGTCAATTCTTCTACCACTAAATTGATTCTTACAGCTTGTAACAATTAAATATCCAGCAGAAGAGATGAATCTTTACTGTTTTTCTAAATGCTAAGAGACTGAGAAGCCTAAGTGCAACTCCTGAAGTGTATCTCATGATAATTGGATTATATATTACCAAGCTGGTGTTGGATTTTAGGAATGATATAGATGGTTAGGTTTATTAACTTTATGATTTCCAGGACTAAACAATAATACATATGTTACAAGAATATATACCATGCAAATGAACCAAATAATGATTTACATTAAATGGGAACAATAACTTGTTTGCATTGAGTATATAGTGGATGGAATTAATGACACTCATCATTACATCCTTTTCTAGAATGATAGATTTCTCAAGAGTTTGTCTTCATATAATGTGTCCAAAATGAAATAATTTGAACCTGGTCATATCTGCCTCAAGTGAGAACTCTGGACTGATTTGTTCCATGATCCATTTCTTTGTTTTTTCCCCTCTTTGGCTATTCATGGTATTCTAAGGAGTCTTCACCAACATCAAATTTCAATACTCAATACCTTTTCTATTCTGCTTGTTCGAAGCTGGATTTCCACTTCCATAGAGTGTCACGGTAAAGGAATTTACAGATAACCTCGTGGAAGGTGTGAAAGAACCATTATGGACTGAAAAAAGAGTATGCAGTAAAATGTTTGAAGCAAGTTTGAGAAAGAAACTCAAAATAACTATTGCCTTTATGATTCTGATCTTTTTTTTAACCTATAGACACATCACAGTATTTGAATATCTTGCTACCTATTAAATGTGATCCACAGTATATTGCTCAACTACTGGTTGGTTGGTTTGCTTTTTACTGATGATAATCAATCCTACAGGGCAGATGTTATCCACCACTTCATTATATTCACTGTCAATTCTAAAACTTGTTGTTATGTCTCTTGTAATTTATTTGGTCTTTATATTTAAATCTAGTCCCAGTTTAAAAATGCCCCCTTTCTAGAGCTTTCAAATAATTCTTTAGCTACTAGAATACTATCATCAGGCTAATACATTGATGTTCCCTCTTCTTCCAATTCACCATCTTGATATGTATCCAACATATTGGTTAACTAAATAAGGAGAGAATATACAGCCTTGTCTCACTCTGTTTCTCCATGTTCTATCTATACCATTATTTTCTATCCTGTATGTCTGATAAGATCATTGACATATTCTGGCATTCTCATTTTCCCAAGGATATCCTACAGCTTGACATGACTGACGTAGTTAATGTCCTTTATGCAATTAATGAAACACATATTTTTTTCTTGTTGACATACTTCGACTTTTAAATTATCCAATGTGTATCAGGAATAATGTCTCTTATGGCATCTCCCTTTCCATATATGGTTTCAGTCTTTGAATAATACTAAGCATTATTTTGCTAGCATGTTCAAATAAGAATAATGTACAACAGTTTTCAGACTTTTTAAAAGTCTGCTTTCTTTGTTATTCGTAGGCTGCCCTCTTCATATCTCTCTCTCTCTCTCTCTCTCTCTCTCTCTCTCTCTCTCTCTCTCTCTCTCTCTCTCTCTCTCTCTCTCTCTCTCTCTCTCTCTCTCTCTCTCTCTCTCTCTCTCTCTCTCCGTTTGTTTGGAATGCTTCTGATATTTCACTTGAAGTAGCTCTCTTGCTCTCAGTGGTTGGTAGGCGGGGTTGATGTCAATGTGTCTGTTTACTAATTGGTTGCTTCCAAATTGTTAGTCAAATGTTAATCTTGGTGATAATCTCTGCTTATCTGGCTGTTGATTGCTGTGGAGGAGGTGCTTTGGTCTTTTTGTTCTCTTTTTGACTTGTTGTTTCTTTTGAATCATATGTAGATGTTGTTTATGTCTGTGTGCCGTTGATGGCCAATTTGTCAGAATGCTGGGAATTCTCTAGTGGTTTTGGACTTGGCTCAGTCTAGGATCTGATTCAGAGGGCAAGCCACCAGAATATAAATGAGAGCAAACCCCACTTCCTACAAGTATTCATGATGTTACCTAGTTTGGATATTGAAACATCTGCAAGAAAGCAATCAAGCTCAGAGAGCACCAAGAAGCCTTCATTTCAACCATGAGCTACAAATATTCTCCTCATTGTCTGAGAGTTAAAAGTAAACACAAGGCTGAATTCCTGAATACACAGAGAAATAGCTTCATGATTGAATGAATCTTATTAGATCTTGTCATCTAATAAAGCAAGATTGAAGAGTTTATATGGAAAGATTTATAAGAAATAGAACCAGTATGAGCTTCAACTATATTTTGGAGATTGCATGAATGCATGAAGAGGAATCTACAAAATATTTTCTCACTAATTCTCCAGGCTGGTATAAATCAAGAAACATTGATTATAAAGTAGTATATATGAAACTTCAGTCTTATCTCATAATAAGGCTTAGCCTCATAATAAAGCTATTGTAAATCATGGAAAACCAGTTAATAAATCATTATTTTGTCAGAGTAATTCATGCTGATAACTTGGTTTGCTTTCTTAACAAAAGCCAGATGAGCTTTTAAGAGAATGGTCTTTTCCCCAGCAAAATAGAATAGGAAAGCTTCCCAAAGCAGTAGTCTCTAAATTGTATATATCATTTGATTTCATACTAGTAATAAATCTAAATGGTGGGCATTAAGAAATCAGAAAAAGACCTTTTTGATAGCCTGATTAATTGAACTTTCAATTAAAAAATGCTTAGCGTGGAGATAAAATTTCTATTTTGAGACCCATACAGAAATATGAGCCATACAGAAATATGAATTGTGAAAAGGACAACTGTGATCAGAAACCGGGAAACCCAGATGTGGAAACTGACATCAAATGAATGTCATCTCTCTCTATAAACGGCAGGAAACAGGAAAGGATTATGAAATAAAGACCATGGATTCTAAAAGTAGAGTCTTGTGTCCTGATGATGCTAACAATACCTTGCCTAGGCAAAAATTTCAAAGTTCTGTAAGGAACCTACAGAGTGACGCTCAGCAAACTGATAAGAATGTGAAGGGTCTACTAGCTTGAATGCTTAAATATCTGCTGATGGAACTGAAAAGTGGCAACTAAAAATGGCATTGCTTGGTGCAGGACTGAAGACACATTTTTCTTTCTCCATCCAAGGTCATCTACCTCTCTGTGGAATATGTCAGGCATTAAATGTGGACAAGGCAAGAGAAAAAGAGAGTATGGTAAAACAGAATAAATGTCTCCAGAGTTAAAAAAAAATGATTTTTTTTTACTCAACATTCTCTCTTTTTTAAAAAAATAAGCTGATCTCATTCCCCATTGACTCTTCCCTCCCAAACCCAACCTGAAAACCATACAGTTTTTGGCAACAGCTGAAAGGATGCTGGGGGTTGCAAGAAAATCCTTGGGGAGTCACTGTTAATGCAGCAGCCCTGTTAATTCACTGATATTGGAGACAGGGATGCCCTACCCAATTATTGTCAAGTGCCATTAGTAGGTTTCATATAAGATCAATGTAGCATGTTTAATACTAATGTCACAAAGTTTTTGTGAAAACGCATCCACATACAAACATACTACACACATATATACAAATAAATGTTAATTGCTGGGAAAATCAGGAGATTCAGGTAGTTCAAATGAATATAAAGATTTATTGCAAGCTTAAGCTTGCAATTTGAGCTACTAATGGTCAAAGGAAATTAGTGGGAGTTAAGAAAAGCATTCAAAGGTGGGATGCATTTAGGTCTCTTGTGGGCATGCAGGAACTCATGACTGATGATGCATTTAACACCTCCCTTGGGCTCAGCCTGGTCCTCTCTTATAATAAACACACTAACAAGTGTGGATACACACACTTATATACAGTACATATGCACCCATACACAGAGACACTGGCACTCACACATGTGTACACACCCACATAAGCTTTTCTGTTTTTTTCTTAAAGGAAAATCAAAGTTTGCCTGAGTAATTGGTACCAAGTAATAAGCTTATCATTTGGTAAACACATTTTCACTGATGCATTGATAAAGCTGTCTGTGACAGGAAAGACCCAATAGTCTTTCCAGTCATTTTCCAATGGCAAGCATGCTTTGTTTTTGTTTTTTCCAAAATAGACCCTGTTAAATCTTAAAAACATTGAAAATTAACCCTTTTTAGGACTGCTGGTTCCCAGCACTTATATTGTACTAAAAAACCCCAAATGTCTAAAGAGCAAAAGTTCCTAAATGCATATAAATGAGGTGAGTATATCTTGTACTATGCCAGATTAGTCTATACATTACAATGAAATGATTTTCATGGAAAAGCTTTAGCAGGAGTGACTCCTTGTCATTATAGCAAACTGGCTTATGCAGAGGGAAGTTAGTGATATGTGAACAGTCATTATGCTATGTCAAGTTTCATTTTAAAGACCATAAGTAAATCTTTTTATGAGAAAAGCAAACTACTTCACAGTCCTATGGAAGGACATAAATCATGTTTTATGTCCTCTATGAACCATCAGAAGACAAGTTTTAATATTTCAGATGGGACAAGCAATCTATATGAATCATAATTTGGGTTCCATTATAACTAACCTCATGGATAACACTCAATAGTTTATGCCTAGTACAGTTCTAAAATTAATAATAATGTTTCATCTTGAGAGTATCTAATCCTGCACATTTTTTTCCTGAGAAATGGAGGCAGCCAGTTATTTGCACCTTTGTAGCTGAACATAACTTGATGAAATTATTTTGTTACTGAGGAATGCTGAAGGACAGATGTGAAGAATTTACAAAAAAAACCCACCCAGATTCAAAATAAATAAGGTGACCAACCGTCCTCCTTTAGGGAGGACAGTCCTCCTTTTGTAAGTTCTGTCCTCCCTCAAAAAGTGTCCTCCTTCATGTCCTCCTTTTCACTATTTGAAGACTAATCTGCAGGACTTTTTTTTCCCTCACAGAACGCTCAGAATGGCGTTCCGGCACCTTTTTTTGATGTTTTTTTTTCAACTTTTGCATGAGCTGTGCTACTGCCACTATTGGCTTTTGAAAGCCAATAGGAATTGCTGCTGAGCACGCCAAAACACCCAACTGACAAACTTTGTACATGCAAGTTGTCTGTATTATTGTTGCAATAAATAAAATGTTTCTTTTATTTACGATATTTTTTTCTTCAATTTATTTGTGTTCTCCTTTTCATTGTAAAAAAGTTGGTCACCTTAAAATAAAGCCATTTTTAACAAGATTTTATTAAGTTTATATAGATGAGGAAAATAGGAACAAACAGGTATGATAAAGTGAGGGGTGGAAGGAAAGGGGGAGGGGAAGGAGATAAGGAATTAGGGTAAAATAAGGATAGGTACAGTCACATATTTCAACCAATAAGCTACCATCCGGATCATAATAATGAGTAAATATCATATTCAACCATTTCTAGTGAAGGTTAGACTGTAACATATTAAAAACAATTAGTAAACAAATACTTTGATCTAATAAGTAAACACTACTAATAAAATTTCAAAAAAAAATCCTATCAATCAAAAGTAACAGATGAAAATCAGTAAATCAGGAAAAATAATCATATCATCAAAATATTAGTTAGAGCTCGATTAAAAATCAGTCATCTATTCTAAATATTGAATCCTTCAAGTTCTAATGTGTCTCTAACCATTGATAAAAATTTTCCCAAGTTCTACAATAAATTGAATCATCTTTTTCTTTCATTTCTAATGTTAGTCTATCCATTTCTGTACACTCTAAAATTTTGGTAATTATAATCTGGTCAGATGGTAAATTCTCATTTTTCCAAAATTGGGCAAATAAAAATAAAGCTATTTTGATGCATGTCAAAATAATTTGGTCAAAAGTAAATTCTGTTTCAATTCATTGGGTTTTATTTCATTTTAGGTGCATTTAGGCTTTTGTAACCAAGATAGAATGTATGATTATTATTTTTTTGGTATGTGTATATGTTTTTAATTGCTCAATATTGTTAAGGAATCTGTGGGGGCAATGGAAAATTTCCTTCTGTGAGTGGAAAACATTATTACCTGTCAGAAAGAAATAGGAAGGAAGGAAGGAAGGAAGGAAGGAAGGAAGGGAGGGAGGGAGGGAGAGAGAGAAAGAGAGAGGGGAGGGAAAAGGAAAGGAATAGAAAGGAAAGGAAGAACCTCAGCTGATAGCTGCTTGGTGCTCAGTACAAAGTGATTTTGTTAGTGATATCAATAGAATAAGAATGTTCATCCATAACAGATGAGCCTAAGATTGTTTTAGTAAAACTTGCTTTCATTCCCACTAAACTGTGGTAAAAGTATAAAACTTAATTTCAGCACTGCTGTTCTTTTAAATGTTCTCTACAATTGCGTATCAAATTTTCTCAGACCATCATATTCAGTTCAAATTAATTTATATGTTTAATACTCACACTGGAATAATTAGGATAATATGTACATACGTGAAAATTCTATTCTACACATATACTTTGTTGTATACATTGGATTTAGCTAAGAACCTTGTTAATTGCATCCCTTATTTTAGTGTGGCTTGTGCATATTTTTCTCCTAATACATGCTCTTTTTTTACAATGTATGTACAAAGAAAATTTAGCGCAGCTGGACAATAAACTCATTTTTGAAGCAGAAGCCATCTGTAGTAGGAAAGATTGCCTTAGGTATATTTTAAAGCAGAGGCTCTTAAACATCATTGCCACCTGTCCAACTCTGCCCCAAATGTAGCTAAAATAAAACAGAGACAGATGGTGCACCTAATGAAGATTACTTTTGTCCCTGACCTGGAAAAGGTGAGCAGATGAAGAGAAAATTGAAGGAGCTAACCTATCTCCAAACATGCTTTAAAGTTCCTGTGGGAAAGAAACAAGAGATGGAAAAACTTGAGAAGAATACAAACTTGCTAATCATTTTTGTAGAAGCTTGCCCTTTGCAGAGTTCACAAAAGTAAAATTATATTATAATAACCCCAACCTACTTCAAGCTTTGAAGCTTATTTCATTTCTACTTATAATGAAATTATGTATGGGATATTAATTTTTAAATCTTAATCCATAATATTTTCTTATCTGCCACCACAACTGGAAAATAAGGAATTGGTCAAGTTTGACTGCATCTACTTTACCCATTTTAGATGTGTTAATCCTTATTACCAAAGCCTTTAAAATATATATATTCAAAGACTACATTACTTGTTTTCTTTTGCAAACCTGTATTTTAATAAAAGCCACTTCCTCATTTGTAATACAGCTTCATGCATACTTTCCTATAAATATATGAATTTTGGTAGAAGTAGAAGAGCATCACATTCTGAAAAAGTGCATAAGTACATTTTCCTCTGTTATCAGTAACTGAATCAAATAATGACAGTCATTTGTTAAACAACCATCACTAAGAAAGTATCATAACTTTTGCATCACCTGACCAGATCCTTCTGAATCTTTCACTTCATACATTTGAAGTTGTTAATACATTAGCTGATGATATCAAGTTAATATATATGTGAATAATAATAATAATAATAATAATAATAATAATAATAATAAAGTTGGAAGGGACCTTGGAGGTCATCTAGTCTCAGGCAGGAAACCTTATATCATTTTGGACAAATGGCTGCCCAGTCTCTTCTTAAAAACTTCCAGTGTTGGAGCATTAAACCGCTTCTGGAGGCAGGTTGTTCCACTGGTTAATTGTTCTGTCAGGAAATTTCTCCTTAGTTCTAGGTTGCTTCTCTCTTTAATTAATTCTAAAACCATTTTGGAACAAGCTTTCATTTGTTAAAAGCTCAATCCTTTTCTCAGATAACATTTTTAGGAGCACCATTTCTTATTATTTATCTCATTTTTTTTCAACCAGAGGAAGAAAGAAAGAAAGAAAGAAAGAAAGAAAGAAAGAAAGAAAGAAAGAAAGAAAGAAAAAAAGAAAAAAAGAAAGAAAGGAAAAGAAAGGAAGAATGAAGAGAGAGAGAGACAGAGAGAGAGAGAGAGAGAGAGAGAGAGAGAGAGAGAGAGAGAGAGAGAGAGGGAGAGAGAGAGAGAGGAGGTCTGTACTCTAATAGTAAATTGTCATAAATTATGATAGCAGACAGATATAGGTACATATTGTTGTGAGTGTCTCTAGACTGGCTGGGGACATATCAGAGGATGACGAAGCACAACCAGGCCCCTCTGGGTATTGTCCCCTCCCGGCAGCCGAGCTAGACAATGAGGAGATTTGTATGCAATCTGAGTCAGACTCTCAAAGTGATGAGTCAGATTTGGAACAGGAAGATAGATGGCTTGATCCGAGATTCCGAAGGTTTGATAGGCGGAGGTGTCAGTTAAGTGGAAAAAGGAAGTGACGTATTGAAAACTATATTAGAAGAGGAAGAAGGGACTAATTCTTTGTCACGAGCAACGTTAATATCAAGAGGCAGTCTGATGCATCACCGAGTTCGTTTGAACTCAGTTTTCTGGTGTTTTTGAAATCTACGGAAGATTAATGAAGTCTTGGACAATGTGAGAGATAAAGAGTGAGTTAATTGGAAGGTGGGAGAATGTTTAAACTAAATGTACATACATCAGACTTGGCCGTTCCGGCCAACAAACTGCCAGCAGCTTGCTTTGAAGTGAATCTTTTGAAATGTGTTAAATAAAACTCTTAAAGAAATATTTATGTGGATTTTACTAAGCTGAGAAGGGCCAGATACAACACATACATACATGCATACATCTAACAAACTGTTAGGATGGTATTGAATGTGTATACCTGGAAAAATGTTAATGTCCTTTTTAAGTTAGTAAACAATTTGTCCCTGAGGTGTCTATTGAATCACAAATGTGACAGAAATTTAGTGAAATTTGTATTTTTAAAATGTTAATTTCAGAGATAAATGGCAAGCCTTCTCTTCCAGAACTATTTTAGGTGTTCCTTTTAATAGGATAATTTTAAAAGATTGTTGAGAATTCCCTGGTTGTCAGCATATTTTACTATGATCATATCATACTATATTAAAAATAAGAAGGTAATGGAATTTCAGGCATTTTATTAAACCATTCTGGCTATTATAGCATTCTGATGCTGTAAATAACCAAGAATCACTAGAGTTTCCTTTTACAGAATTCAAAATGATATTCTTATAGGGAGTGCTGCTTTATTGAATCAGAGTGAACATAATTCATTTGAACAGTGGGTGTTTGCTTCAGAAGAATAGATGGGTATATGGGATATTAATTTTTAGATTCTTAATCCATAATATTTTCAGTTGACATTGAAGATGCTACTTGATAGTTTCATCTGAATCTAATATTGGTTTAGGGTTTTGGAGCAGAGCTGATTTCAGGATTAATATATTTTTTTTCTGGGCAAATAATTTGAATATCTCCATTATACCTTATATTGTCCCAAGCAGGTTTTATTATCAGCTTTTTCCAGCTCTCAGTATGTGGCAGTCATCTTTGGCACAACCCATTTTGTCTGGAACTTTGGGCTAAAAAAATTGAGGAAGCTTGTACGACAGGCACTTGAGTTGTGATTGACTTAATTAAACATTAATAGTTAACTTTCCTTCTTTTCCTATTTTAATTGCTACATTTTGTCTACTTTTGACTAGTGGTAAAGTGATAAGAGAAATATTTTTTAAAAAGCACTTAAAGCATATCTCTATATTTAAAGATGGCAACAAGCAGAAATACACTCAAGGTTGATAGCACAATTAAATTTTCAAATATTCTGCTTTTGGGAATATATTTTGGATGCTTGTATTTAGCGTGTTTCCTGTTAAAATTGTGCATCTCTGAAAGTAGGAGTTGTGCATCTGATTGCAGTGTCATGAGATTTTTTTTCCTCCCTGCAGATGTTGATGAGTGTGCTGCTAAGATGCATTATTGTCATGCCAATACAGTGTGTGTTAATTTGCCTGGATCATATCGTTGCAACTGTGTCCCAGGATATATCCGGATTGATGATTTTTCATGTACAGGTAAGATTTTAACATGATAGCAATCCCCTATGATAACTTAAAAATACAAGGCGGTGACTAATGGGAAGGAACCAAAATATTATTTGTACCATATGTTAGGTAAAAGTTCTTCCTTGAGGAATAGAATAGAATAGAATAGAATAGAATAGAATAGAATAGAATAGAATAGAATTCTTTATTGGCCAAGTGTGATTGGAGTCACAAGAAATTTGACTCCTGTGCATAAGTTCCCAGTGTACATATAAACAGCAAGTAATAGGCTGTAGATCACAAATCATAATTACAATCATTAGTCATACTTCCCTGAATGTAGAAAAATAACTTCACTGAGTAACATACAGAAACCCATGTTATTAAAACTGTTATTTGTAAGAGCTGGGCAAATTTTATATATTACCATTATTAATAATATTTATTGGGAGGTTGCAGCATTAAGAAGGCACTAATGTTGAAATATAGTAATTTATATAATCTGATCTATAGTAGTGAAATATAGTTTGTGTTCATGGATAAATATAGAATTATAAAATTTACTATTGTCTTTTAAGATTCAAATCTAAATTGCTGTGTGTACTAGTTATTAGCATTTTATAATTTGTCAAAATATTGGGAAGTACACAACCAATATTCATGTAAATATATATTTAGTAATTTCTATTTAGAAAATTATTTTCTACTTAGAAAATTTATATTTTAAATCTGCCTCAAAATTGTTGACATGAAGGGGTCTTAAATAAACTATTACTATTTTACTTAATGTAACTCAAATCATGCTTCATTAGACTGCATTAACAATGTACAATCAAAGAAATTGGTGAACTATGCATCTATATATTAATGTTGCCAGCATATAGTATCAAATATTATGGTACAGTCAGGATGGGTAGAATTTATCCCATTGCATTTTAAATACCATATTTCCTACCAACTTGTATGAAAAATGGAGTATAAGATGAAACCAGTGGTGGGATTCAGCCAGTTTGTACCAGTTCAGCAGAACTGGTAGCTAATTTTTTGTTGCCCAGGCCCAGAATGGACTTCGGGAAGCAGCATCCACACAGAGAACCGGTTGTTCATGTATTTGAATCCCACCACTGGATGAAACTCATTCAAAGCATCCAAAAGGACAGTAAGGTTTGTTCAGAATAGTTTAGTTCAGCGAAGAAGAATGGAGACTTTGAAAAA
This sequence comes from Bothrops alternatus, assembly GCA_034064705.1. Lineage (NCBI taxonomy): Eukaryota > Metazoa > Chordata > Lepidosauria > Squamata > Viperidae > Bothrops > Bothrops alternatus. Next base: position 5,080,486 of record JARGCV010000003.1, on the reverse strand, counting down.
GGCACAAAATAACATAACAAGGGCAAATAGTTCCAGTGTGAACTGAATGAAGCAATAACACAGGGAGCAGTGAGATGCTGATGGTTAAAGCTTGTTGGAAAATATAAAAAAAAATGTATGAGATTTGTAGTTCTTTGGAGCCATCACATACTACAAGGTGCTATGTGCAGTGGGGTGCATCTTGATTTTTTTTTTTGAAACTTAAGCCTAGCCTGGCAAGTTAAACTATGAGCTGAGTAGTTTATACCAAATGTTTCTTTTAAAAAGTAAATAATAAAAGTTGCAAACTTGGTATGCTTCTATGAGTCAAAATAACTGGAAAAAAATAACAAGTAAATTGGATGTACCTCCTGACCCTCAGTGAGTCATTTTTTCCTGGAAAAATGAGATTTGTTGTCTTAAATGTAAGACTTTGTGAAAGTATATAATGATTTGTTGGCTTGATATGAAGGATGCAAGTCTTATCTAGACTTATCTAACTTCTTTCTTTCTTTCTTTCTTTCTTTCTTTCTTTCTTTCTTTCTTTCTTTCTTTCTTTCTTTCTTTCTTTCTTTCTTTCTTTCTTTCTTTCATAATTTAATATTATTCCTTTCCTTCTCTTTCATACTAATTCAGAGTGAGGCCTAAAGGCATAGCATTGTGAGGATAGCTATCCAGCTTCCCTGATACTATCAGTTATTTGACTACCCCACAAAGCAATGGGTGCCAAAGCCCAAATGTTTGTATCCACTCCAAAGCTCCCTTTGGATGGGGTTGAATAAGATTGTCAAATCTAAGAACACGAGAGGCAGCATATTGAAGTGTTCAAGGACCAGGAGAGGGACTCAAGTTCAAGTCGCTTCTTAGGCAGAAAAGCCAGCTAGGTGACTTTGGGCCACTCACTCCCTCTCAAACCTAACCCATGCCAGGCTCTGTGAAACGTCATCATGTGTTTATATTTTTAACTTTTGAGAAACAAGTAGAATGCCAAGAAAAACAATAACAGCTAAGAAAAACTTAAGCCTGTCTCACTGAGGGTCTGACAGCTTTATAAAATTAATCATGGTTAGAAGCAAATAGAGATGGGAGAAGTTCACTGAAGGGGAATAGTGAAGGGAAAAGGTGCAAGGTGCAGTCATTGTTTTCACATTAGATGATAAATGTATTAATCTCTGACAGGCTTAACTGTTTATTTTCAGGTGCATTCTGTTTCCATCTCTGTACACCCCATTTTTCAATCTAAAACTTTTTTTTATTTTTTATTTTAAAAAAACTGACTTTGTTTTGAATAAACTGCATCTGTCTTTGGAGATCAATTTCATAGCTCATCATTCACGTGTGTTTCAGTGTGCTTTTGTGCTACAGTGAATTGCTTCTAACCTTCATTTCCCCACTGCATCTGTTATATGAATTGGCTAGATTGTCTTTGGTAGGCAATAAAGAATTCTCCAGATTCTCATATCTATAAAAGGATGAATTTCATACAGACACTGGAACAAATGCAGGCTGACCTGGTGCAATTTTAACAAATGATCTGTGAAAAAATAAACAGTGATTTGCCAAAGGTCTCACTGGAGTATCAAAGACAATCTGAAAAGTACATATAATTGCAGTTTTCAGTATAGATTCAATAGCATTATTAAAAGCCTTTCATGCTTCTGAACAGTGGAAAAAGAACAAGAACCTATTCAACATGTATTCCCAGTTCATTTCAATCTGATGCTCCAATAAAACAATGCTACCTTTGTTAATTTAAATTATGCCAATTTTTTGTACCTCAAACAGAGAAACATACATTATCTAAGATCTTTGATTTTTTTTATTGTTATTGATTATATTTCACCTGGGAATGAAGACCAGCTGAAGATGTAAACAAATGCACAGAGCTCAATTGATGAGCTAAACTTTGCTCAATCAAACTACTTTCCTATTATTGCTCTTCTTGATTCCAACAGAAGCCATTGAAGCAGCTTCTCTATCAGCTTCTCCACTTTTTTTGTTTAAATTTTGGAGTTCTTTTCTCATAAAATAACTTTCCTTGTTTCTGCAAATATGCCAGGTGTTGATTATTGATCCTTGTAAAAATCACAAAGTTTTCCTGCTGACTCTTCCTGCAGACTTTCAATAGTGAGAAAAGGCAAACATCTAAACTGCAGGAGGCAGAGATGATATTACCTGTTCACTTTCTTAGAACTAACAGATTCAAACTCAGTCCAAATAACTTATAGGTATTATCTGCAGTGGATTTGACCAGCCAAGTCTGAAGATACAAGACTTTCTTCTGTTTACTGTTCCTTAATTTAGACTAATTTTCTTTGTGGTTGTATTTGGTAGTTTATCTAGAATAGTTGAATAGAAATTCACCAGGGGACACACTTTTGTGAAAAGGTTCTTGTGTCACAAAGTTAGATTTGTAGCAAGACATGGATATATTATAGAAGTAAATTGTGTATTTGGGAAAGCAGAGTTCATCCAACAACAGAGAAAAATCAATGATGTTTGTAAATAATACAGATATAATAAGCCACCCCTTTTTTGATATATTGAGAACAAAGCATTGCAAAAACTTATTCTGTGTATCATACATTATTGTTGAAATTGTCTTTTTACTGAGAGTAACAGGAAGAGCACTGTGTGAGAAAACGGATCTGTTGCTTGTTTAAGCATTTGTATAAGTGCACGAGTTCATTCTCAATATTGTTCTCAACATTGTTTCAGGCTCCACTAGGGATTAAATATCAGATATGATGAAACAGGTTCCCTCCAAATATTTTGGATTTCAGCTGCCATAAACTTAGAAAGCCGAAGTAATAATACAAGGCTCTGAAAATTATAATTCAAAATATTTGAAGGACATGAGGTTAACTGTTCTAAAATATATCATATACTACTCTTGTAATATATTCAGTATATTATATATTAGACCACCGATGCATTATGACAGGAGAATGGAAGTCATCTTCCTATCGAAATTGAAACAAATAATAATGCTTTTGGGATGAGTAAATTGTGCACAGATGTATTTTCTTTTTACAATTCTGTGCAGAAGGTAAAAGTATTGTTAGAAAGAGTTTTATTTCTGTGTTCATCTTTGTAGAACCAATGTTTACATTTTTAGGTTTATAAAATGTGTACAAAACATTCATGAACTAAAAGTTTCTGGATCATTTGAATATTCATTTTGTAACAATAGATTTTAAAATCTGAGCATATATTTGAAACCTGGCACCCACAGGATTTGTGTTTTATTTCAAGAAGAATGTGTTTAGGAAGGTATTAATATCCCTTTGCTCCTTAAAAAGAAGAGATAAAGCTCTAAATGCATGGAACTTCAAATACAATTCTTTTTAGAATAGTTTCTGTTTGTAGAAGAATTAGTAGGAGGACTATGATAAATAACTGGACATGATTGTTCATTACCCAGGGGAAGGGAGGGAGGGAAGGAGGGAGGAAGAAGTAAGTAAGTAAATAAGGAAGGAAGGAAGGAAGGAAGGAAGGAAGGAAGGAAGGAAGGAAGGAAGGAAGGAAATGTATCGATAGTTGAAAGAAAGAACACATCCCTACACCAAATTTAAGTGTGCTTGTTCCTTTATTATTGATGGCTGTTGAAAGAAAGAAAGAAAGAAAGAAAGAAAGAAAGAAAGAAAGAAAGAAAGAAAGAAAGAAAGAAAGAAAGAAAGAAAGAAAGAAAGAGAAAGAAACAGTACACTTCAAAATATCAAATCTAAAGCTGGTTGTTCTACCTGTTGTGATAGATTGGCTTTCTTTATATTTAATTTTGTTTCCATTTTTTTCCACGGTGCTCTTTGGCTTTTAATACTAAAAGTACGCAGATCCTTTGCATTTTTACTATCAGGATAGGATAACCAGCATAGTTTTTAATGTTTATTAAAGCCATGCTAATTTTCTTTCAATCCAGCTTCCCTTAATATGTATTCTGCATATGGGTTAAATAAATAAGGAGAGAGTATGAAACCTTGTCACATTCTTTGCCAACCTGGAGCCAGTATGTTTCTCCTGCTTCTGTCCATACTGTGTCTTCCTGACTTGTATATGAGTTTCTCTTGAGGACAATGACATGAACTGGGAGTTACATTTTTTCCTTAATTTTAAGTAATCTTATTCATTTTTATAACAATAATAAAAGATAGTAGAGAATGAGATTAAAATAAAGATGAGAGATACAGAAGAGAAAAATGTAAAGGAAATAGAAACATCAGAAAGTATAAGAGGAAAAAGAAGGAAAAAGAAATGAAAAAGCAGTTACAAATAGACTTAATATCATCATCTTACTTTGAAATTACATTGCATAGATCACTTTTTCCCATATCCAACAGGGGAAGTACCTGAGGATTGGAAAAGGGCTGATGTGGTCTCCATCTTCAAGAAAGGGGAAAAAATGGACTCAGGAAACTACAGACCAATCAGTTTAACATCAATACCTGGGAAGATCCTAGAAAAGATAATAAAAAAACAGATCTGTGAACAACTAGAAGCAAACAAAGTCATAACTAGTAGCCAGCATGGGTTTGTTAAAAACAGATCATGCCAAACCAATCTTATCTCATTCTTAGATAAAGTGACTAAACTAGTAGACCAGCGAAATGCAGTGGACGTAGTATACTTAGATTTCAGTAAGGCATTTGACAAAGTAGACCACAACCTACTAATTGGTAAGCTAGAAAAAGGTGGAATAGACAACATCACACCAGATGGGTCTGTAGCTGGCTGACAAACCATACTCAATGAGTAGTCCTCAATGGCATTACATCCACATGGAGAGAAGTTAGCAGTGGGGTACCACAAGGTTCTGTCTTAGGCCCAGTACTCTTCAATATCTTCATCAATAACTTAGATGAGGGAATTGAAGGGGAACTCATCAAATTTGCATATGACACCAAACTGGAGTAGCCAGAAGACAAACTCAGGATCCAAAAAGATCTTAAGAAACTCGAACAAAGGGCCCGATCCAACAAAATTAGTTTCAATGTGGAGAAAAGCAGTCTTACACTTAGACAGGAAAAACCAAAGGCACAAATATAGATTGGGCGAGACCTGACTGAAAAACGGTAACTGTGAGGGGGATCTTGGACTCCTAGTGGATGGTGACTTGACTATGAGCCAGCAGTGTGCAGCAGCAACCAAAAAAGCTAATAAAATCCTGGGTTGTATAAATAGAGGCATAGAATCAAGATCACGCAAAGTACTAGTACCGCTTTACAAAGCCCTGGTAAGACCACACCTGGAATACTGCAGCCAGTTTTGGTCACCATATCACAAAAAAGATGTTGAGAGTTTGGAAAAAATTCAGAGAAGAGCAACTGAGATGATCAGAGACCTGGAGACTAAAACATATGACGAACGGCTATAGGACTTGCGTTTGGCTAGTCTAAAGAAAAGAAAAAATAGGGGAGACATGATAGTAGTGTTCTAGTAGTATCTGAAGGGCTGCCACAAGGCAGAGCGGGTCAGGTTGTTCACCAGAGCACCAGAGGGAGGGCAAGAAACAATGGTTGGAAACTGACCAAAGAGAAAAGCAACCTGGAATTAGAGAAACTTCCTGACAGTGAGGACAATCAACCAGTGGAACAGCTTACCCCCAGAAATCATGGGTTCTCCATCACCGGAGATTTTTAAGGAGAGACTAGCCAATCACCTGTCTGAGATGGTATAGGTTCTCCTGCTTGAGCAGGGGGCTTGACTAGAAGACCTCCAAGGTCCCTTCCAGCTCTATTCTATTCCAATCCTTTTTAATGGGCAAATCCAAAAGTCTTTAACTCAATTTTATTCATTTTCAAGAAAAACCTATAAAGCAGGGGTTCTCAACCCTGGCAACGTTAAGACTTGGAGTTGAAGTCCACAAGTCTTAACGTTGCCAAGGTTGAGAACCCCTGCTATAAAGGGTTTCCAATATTTTGTAAAAGTACTTATTGTCCTATTACTGATCAAATAAGTTAATTTTATATTATTTTGTCTTGTCTATGCAGTATTCTGACATCCTTAACTTGATTCCCATTTTTTTTGAGCACATTCTGCAGCAAGATAGGATGTGTACAATCAAATGCTTTTCTGTAGTCTACATAATAATTTCTTTTTGGGATTATTTCGCTTTCTCAATTATCTAATGGGCATCAGCAGTAATATCTCATGTTTCTCAGCCTTCGCTAAAGCCAGCTTGAATATCTGGCATCCCTTTCTCTATGTATTTGCATTGGATGGTCCTAACCATTATTTGGCTAACATATGAATTAAGGAAATTGTACTATAGTTTCCACATTCTAGCAAGTCTCCTTTCTTGAGTATTGGAATATACAGTAAATGTTGACCTCTTCCAATCAACTGGGCATTTTGTCATTCTTCAGCTTTGCTGAGATAGCTTGGTTAGAATCCTGATTTAATATTATTCTATTGCAAAGCTTATTTCAATGGATATTTCTTCAGTTCCTTTAACTTTCTGATTTGATAATAAATGGAGTGTTAATCTAAACATCTTTTAATACTAGAGGCTCTTGAAGTAGGGAATATCTCTAAGGTATCTTGGATGTTGACAGCTCTACTGTATAGCATTTTAATACACTCCTTGCATCTTCTTTTGATCTCTTTTGAATCAGTTACGATCTGTTCATTAGTATCCTTAGCATACCAATTCAAGGCTCAAACCTCCTTCTGAGTTATTTTGAAATACCTTTCATGTTTTTCCATTAATTCTACCCATAGGTATCCACAACTATCTGAGATGGCTTAAGGATGGTGACACATATGTGCTGATGTCATGACATAAACTTCTCCTTACTTACTGATACAAGTGCAGAAGGAATGGATTTAATATTCGGTTGACATATGTTTTATCACTTTCCTCCATCTCCTGTGGGGACAGTTGTGGACATACCTCTGTGGAGTTAACATCTGGTTTGTTTGTCTGTGCTTATATCATGGTGACTAACTATTACTAGTGAGTAGTGGCTAGAGTATTTGGGATTAAAAAGGTACAAAATGTAATTGCTAACATGTAAGTATGACATTTATTTATTTAATTGAATTTAGTATAGCTGCCCAGTTCAACAGCTTACAATAATCCAATACTAGATAAAACCATTCAAAATATAAAAATAAGAACAGCTCAAAGCAGCCTGGACTAAAATAGCCAATAAAACAACACAGCATTCCCCCCCACTCTCACAAAACAAACAAAACAAAACCATATTAAGCCATTGCTTGGAACCAAAGCAAAGTCTTTAAGTCTTTTTGGAACCCCAGGAAAGAAGAAAAGGGGCGTTGTCTTACCTGAAGGCCTTTTCTCAGCACGGAGATGGAGAATCCACCAGTGGGTTTAGACTGTATTCCTGCCCAATCAAATCAAGTCAGCCAAAGTTGCCATGCCCGTCCTGGACCATAGAGATCCCAGTTTTGATGTGAGCATAGCCATTGACTGACAGCAAGACGTTGTGGCTCACAAAAATTAACTAACTCTAGGCCTAATGACTTACAAGGGCGGGAGTGGATTCTCCATCTCCGTGCTGAGAAAAGGCGTTCAGGTAAGACAACGCCCCTTCTCCAGCACTGGAGATGGAGAATCCACCAATGGGACATACCAAAGCCTACTGTCCCTGAGGGTGGGTAGTAGACTGGTCCGGTGTGGCACTTTGATGTAAAACCTGTTGGAGAACTCTCCTACTGAAGGAAGCCTCTGCCGAGGCAAACCTATCAATTTTGTAATGTTGTATGAAAGGAGATGGTGAAAACCATGTAGCTGCCCCGCAGACGTCTTCAATGGACGCCTGGGTAGCCCATGCCACAGAAGTGGCTGCACTCCTTGTAGAGTGAGCCGTGACCCGTTGTGGAACCGGCAATGACTCAGCTTGATATGCCCCTGCAATGCACGCCCTAATCCACCTGCCAATTGTGGAAGAAGAAACCTTCTGCCCCTTGGAGGAAGAATGGAAGGATACAAAGGGGGCTTCCGATTTGCGAAAAGTTGCTGTCCGTGAAATGTAGTACCTAAGTGCCCTGCGGACATCCAGGCTATACCATCGCCATTCCAGCGCATGTGATGAGTTGGGGCAGAAATCCGGCAGCACTATTTCCTGGGACCTATGGAACAGAGAGTTGACTTTTGGGATGAAAGTAGGGTTGAGTCGAAGGACCACTCGATCCTGATGGAAAATGCACAGGTCATCCCTCATTGAAAGTGCTGCCAATTCAGAAATACGGCGTGCCGACGTGATTGTCACCAGGAATGGTACCTTGTGGGACAGGTAGTGGATGTCGCACATTCTCAGGGGTTCAAAGGGGAATTTCCTAAGAGCCCTAAGGACCCTAGATAGTTCCCATGACGGGTACCTGTGCATCGTAGGAGGCCTGGTATTAGAAGCCCCTTTAATGAATGAGCGAATTAAGGGGTGATGTCCCAGGGACCCCGTTGAATCACAGGTGAGAACCATGGAGAGAGCAGCAATCTGTCTGCGCAGCGTGTTTGTGGCCAATCCCTTCTCCAGGCCCTGCAACAGATAGTCCAGAATATGGGGAATCATGAGTTTCGAAAGTGACAAGTGACGACCTGAGCACCATGATTGGAAATTCTTCCACGTGGCCTCGTATATCCAGTTTGTGGAAGGACGACGAGAGGCCTGGATGACAGCAATGACCCCTGGTGAGCATAGCTCTTGCATTAAGAGCGAGCGCTCAAGTGCCAAACGGCTAACTGGAGCCATTGGGGATCCAGATGAATATGGTCCCTTGGCTGAGAGAGACCCATTCCGGAGGAATCAGCCAAGGGTCTGCTAGGGAGAGATTCATCAGATCGGCAAACCAATGTCTCCTCGGCCAATAAGGTGCCACTAGGAGCATTTCCGCTCGCTCCCGAAGAAGCTTGCGGACTACTGCCGGGATAAGAGGTAGGGGAGGGAAGGCATAAAGCAGGCCTTGTGGCCATGGGCTCTTAAGAGCATCCGTCTGCTCCACCCCCGGAGACAGGAACTGGGAGAAGAATCGAGACAGATGAGCGTTGCTCAGGGATGCAAAGAGGTCCATGAGTGGGAGACCGAAACGGTGGCATATCTCTCTGAAGACCCTCGGGTGAAGGTACCACTCTGAGTGATCCACCATGGCTCTGCTCAGAAGGTCAGCTTGAGTGTTCGCCACCCCTGAAATATGATCGGCCCTGATGGGGGCCAGATTGTGTTCTGCCCAAGAACCCAGTAGGAGCGACTCAGTCAGTAAAGCCTGAGATTTGGTGCCCCTTTGACGGTTGACATGAGCCTTGGTGGCCACGTTGTCCATGAGGACCAATATGTGACGCCCCTTCACCAGGCTGTGGAAGTGGCGCAGGGCTAGATTTATGGCCCATAGTTCTAGCCAATTTATGTTGTGGTGAAGGTCTGAGTGAGACCAGTGGCCCTGAGGCCAATGTGAACGCAGGTGTGCCCCCCAGCCAAATAGGCTGGCGTCGGTAGTTATATTATCCAATCTGGTTCCCTGAAACGTAACCCTTTGAGCATGGTGGGTGATCGCCACCACCTGAGGGAACACACCACCTGTGTTGGGAGACTTGTCCGTTGTTGGGAAGAACTGAGGTTCTGTCTCTGAAAGGGAAGCATGAACCACTGTAGTTCCCTGGAGTGAAACCGGGATCAGGGAACATTTGCTATGGTCGAGACCATCTTACCTAACAGTTGGGAGAGACTGACCAATGTTACTGACCGACCCCTGTGTAATTTCAGGATTGACTCTCTTATGCTGTTTCGGCGTTCCTGGGACAAGTACACCTTGCACTCCGCTGTGTCTATGATGGCCCTGAGGTGCAACAGCCTGGTTGTGGGGACCATGTGACTTTTGGGGAAATTTATGGAGAACCCATGGTCCTGGAGCAACTTTATCACCAGTTTGAGGTCCGTCCTGGTGGACTGGATGGACAAGGACTGGATTAGTATGTCGTCCAGGTAACATTGGACTCTGACTGGCATCATTCATAAGTGAGCTGCCAGGACCGCCAGGATCTTGGTAAAGACCCTGGGAGCCGATGAGAGGCCGAACGGGAGTACCCTGTATTGGAAATGGTGCCCCTTGTATGCAAACCTTAGGAACCGGCAGTGGGCGAGAGAGATGGGGATATGAAGATAGGCTTCCATAAGATCGATAGACATCAGGAAGTCCCCTTTTCTCACGCTTCCCAAAATGGAGCGGAGTGTTTGCATTTTGAATTTGCGGTATGCCAGATGAAAATTCAGACCTTTGAGGTCTAAAATGGCTCTCCATCCCCCTGACGCCTTTGGGACAACAAAGAGGATAGAATAAAATCCCTGACCCCTCTGGTCCACCGGTACCAGTTCTATGGCCCGTATGTTTAACAGATGTCATTAGTCTCTTTTTTGTTCGACTTCGTGGGTAGGGACAAGAAAGAAAACGGGTTGGAGGGTTGGAAATGAACTCTAGGAACAGACTGTGATGTACGGTGTTTAGTACCCACGCGTCTGTGGTGATGACCTCCCACTGGTGGGTGAAGAGGGAGAGCCTGCCCCCTATGGGAGGAACCGCTAGAGAGTCACCTGGATCTGCCAGATGGTCGGCCATTACTGCGAAAGGGCCGCTTGCCCTGAAATTGCTGCCTAGGCCTGTCTGTCTGTCTGTCAGGCTGTCTCTCCTGTCGGTCCTGTCTGGCCGGAAAGGAATGTATAGGTCGGGAGTAATTGTACCTAGCTCCTGCACGAAATGATTGTCGCCTTTGGTAATAAGATGGCCATTTGTCCGCTTTCTTAATGAGGTGATTAAGGACCTTGCGTTTATCCTTGTTCTCAGTTAAATAAGGATTCAACGCATCCCCAAACAACTTATCTCCCTGATATGGGGCGGCTGAAAGACGCCATTTAGACTTGGCATCTGCCTGCCAGTGCTTCAACCACAGCATCCGGTGACCAGTTACGTTAGACGCCATAGCCCTGGAGGAAAACCTTGCCGCCTGGAGAGTGGCATCTGATGCATACTCTGTGGCAGCCACCATCTTACTAAGATCCTGATGTGTACAGATATCCTCTGCTGGAATACGGGCCTGGAATTGCCTGAGCCAGCGGAGAGTGGACCTGTTGAAAAAGGATGCTGAAGTGGCCACCCTAATAGCCCATGCAGTAGCCTGGTTCGTCCTGTGATAGGTAAGTTCACACTTACGGTCCTCTGCTTTGAGGGCCTCAGAGACATCCCTGGGAATGGCAGTGGGACATACTAGGGGCCCGAATGGCTCATCCACCGCAGGCACTTCCAGTGCCTCCTCCAAGTCCTTAGCCACATTGTATAACTTTTTATCAGTATTACTTGGAAGAGGAACGGAGGCGGGTGAGGTCCATTGTTTCCTTATCGTATTCAAGAACATGGAGGGACAAGGGATGCGATGCTGAGCAGCCACCGGTTCAGTGAAATTTGGATCCGCCTCCAATTCTGGGGAAAAGGTTGTTGATGCGGAAGGATCAGGGCCTAAATGGGCTGTGGATGTGGCCTTGAGGAGCAATGTGACAAAGAAGGAAGGATTAAAGAGACCACTGAAGGAGGGGGCTTCTGGGGAAAGTTCCTCCTTCTCAGACATTGGGATCTCTTGCTCAATGTCATGTGACTGAATGGATGAATCCTCAGAGCAAGTAGACCCAGATGGGTAAGATGGGGCATAATAGGTCTGAGGAGCCGCTTGGTGTGTAGTGGGAGAAGGGACAGCCCCTGAACCAGATGCCTGAGCCCTGGCATCAAGAGCGCAGTCTACTGCCTGTGCTATTAAAAAGGCGAGACGGTCCTCCGTAGGGAAAATGGGTTTGTTTGGCTGGAGACCGGCCGCAGTAGGGGTGAATGTCACCTCTGGAACCCCGTGATGAGCCCGTGAAGTCGTGGATTGGGAAACCGGAAGAATTCTGCCACTCCCACTCTGTGCAGGGGAATGAAATGACTCCCCTGTCGACCATATGCCCAAGGGGGAGGTTGATGGTCCTAATGGTAGGTCCAAAGCCAACCCCTCCACTTGGGAGGTCTCTATCCTGGCCCTCTTTTGAGCCTTGGAAAATTCTTTTTCCAGCGCTTGGTGTCTCCGGCTGGCCTGCTTTACTAACCTCTTTGAAGCCTTGGTGGTAGTTTTGTCCTTGGTTTTGGCTGCAGGCTTATCTGCGCTCACCAGGCCAAGAGAAGTAGGGTTCATTGGAGCCAATGAGGATGGTAAAGTGCCCTTTGAGGTAGACATAGACTCCTCCATTCTCTGATACTGCAGGAACATGATAGGGCGCCCCTGAGATGCAGAGAGTATTATATACTGGATAAGGACAGGCGCACTAATGGGGACGCCTGGAACCCAGGTAAATAACTGCATGGATAAGAACAGGCGCATGATAGGGGATGCCTGGAACCCAGCGATATCTGTGCATGGATAAGAACAGACGCACTACAGGGGGTGCCTGGAACCCGGCTAAGGCTGTTGTGGATAAACACAGATGTACTATGGGGTAAGCCTGGAATCCAGATAATTTATTAATGATAAACAGAGTTCAAAATTCAAAATGAGTCAGTGTGAGCAAGGTAAGGCCGGAAAACACCAAGCACGAGAAGGCCAATAAGTGTGCAGACAAAGAGAAGACCAGTAATGATATAAATATAATGCAGGGAAGATCCAAAAGACCTCAACCCTGTCCTAAAAAGGGGCCAGGGAACAATTGTAACCAGAAGTAATGTTTCTGACTATGGAAGTGAGCACCTGTTAAAACAAGATGGCAGCCATCCTCAAAATGGCGGCCGGTTCAACTACAGAGGACCTGAAATGCTCCTCCTAATAACCTACTTGAGTTCACCTGCTCGAATACGATCACTATCATTAGGCTATGAGGTTGGTGGTGAGGAGGAAGGAGCCGCTTCCTCCAAATTTGCCTTTGTAATTAAATGGAGCCTCTGAAAACTGGGACCACGAGGTCCAAGATGGTGGCCACTCGCAAACTAACGGCTGAGCTTGGTCGGTCCGGAATGATTACGGGAAATGACTGCTGTGTATCACGAGTACCTCCCTTAGGGAGAGGTTCACGTCTCTAGCCAGAAAAAGAAACACCTTCTGAGGATTCTTCCCTTCGCAGCCACCTAATACCTCCCTTAGGGAAAAGTCCGTGCCTCTAGCCAGAAAAAAAACAGTTAATTCTGAGGATTCTTTCCTTCGCGTCTAACAGCTGTTTGGCGGTAGCTGCTTGGCACGTGGTGAGCCTGCTGTCGGAGAGGAGAATCGAAGAGCCCGAGCTACCCAAAAATGATTTAACCTTCGTAGAAACTGCAGCTGCAGCTTCAATAAACGCTTTTGGGAGTGACAACAAGAAAATAAACTCTCCCCCCCCACCTACTTGAATTAAGCACCAGAGCTGCAGCCACAAGCTCCATTAAAATGAAAACCGAACTGAGATCGGCAGGAGACTAACAGCCGTTAGTCCACCTGAATTAAATAAAATCTTTTAGAAATGGGGGGTTGGGAAAAGAGCTATAAGAGTGGGGAGAAGAGGAGAAAAGGAGAAAGGAAGGAGCCCCTTCCTGCACACTCAGTTTCTGTCTCTCCCCTCATCAGGAATCTGTTGTAAATTTGAAATTTAATAATGTTCCTGAATGTAGATCAAATTGTGAATAAAGGCCAAATTCTGTGCTGAATACAGCACTGCTAAGCAACTGGAGAACTAAATCCACCAATGGAGGACTGTACCTGCCTAAGAGCTAAACTTGCACATCTGTCCTGGGCAAGATCAAGTCAAGACTGGGATCTCTATAGTCCAGGACGGGTGTGGCAACTTTGGCTGACTTGATCTGATTGGGCAGGAATACAGTCTAAATCCATTGGTGGATTCTCCATCTCCAGTGCTGGAGAACATATTTTTTAGGTCGCAAAAAGTGACTATAAGGGACACAGAGCAAACCCATTCTGCCCAAACTTAATGGGTGGGCAGAATCAATGAGAGAAAGGTAATCTGTCAGGAACCAGTTCCAGGGCCTTGAATGGTTTTAAAGATAACAACAAGCACCTTGAATTGCACCCAGAAACCAACTGGCAACCAATGCAGCCAGTAAAGTAATGATAAGGAGTGCTCATTACTGTTTGCACTGCTACATTTTGAACCAGCTGTAACTTCCAGTTGATCTGCAAGGACAGGTCCATATAGCTCCATTTCAATAGTCCAGTCATGAGGCAACCAAGACATCCAGAAGGACTCCCAAGTTGTTCACAAGTCTCAAATGGGAAATCACAACCTCATCCAAGACCAACAGTGGAAACACCTGGAATTAACCACTGAAGAAGGTGAACTACTGTGACATAGTGATCCCCATTCTGAAGCCCCACAAAAAAAAAAGAATGTCACAGTCAACAGTTTTGAAAGCTACTAAGAAATCAAGGAACACAGGAATAGATGCACTACCTTAAATTCAGCTCTGAGGCTGATCTTCAGTGATGCTAGCTACTGCTAGAAGTAGTATGTAAGTGGTTTTAACTAGAAGCTGCCAGTAGCAATTAACATTATAACTGGCTTATTGTTAAGTATATTGCCAGCAGTTCTGAACAAAGGAAGCCAACCCTAGTAATTACAATCTTTGACAATATTATTAAGTCTAGCTTGCTAATTTACAGGAAATAAGTATTAAATATGATTACACATTTGTCATTAATAATAAAGTCATTTGTTTGCGATCTACCCAAATACCATATTATTGATGTATTGTTTTAGCAGCAGCTCTGTTTTGTTTGCCAAAGCTCTGTTAGATTTACTAAAAATATTTGGAATCTTGTTCTCGGAAGAAAATTCATAATTTGTCCACAATTTTGAATTAGTTATAATTCATTCTCCATTGGTACGGATATTCAAATGACTTTGCTTCAGTAAATTGCCCATACAATGAAACAAGGAAATCTCTAGCTCTAGTCTTCCATTTGCCCACCCAGTTATTGTTATTGTTTTTATTATCCTGTTTGAAATCAAAGTAATATTTTGAAATATTTAAGCCAATAATAATAGCTTGCCAGTTCATTTGGAGGCAGGGCATAACAGGTATAAAGAACAATTGAGCAAGCAAGGCTATGGGGAAGGAAAGGAAATGGGGAAGTATTTTATCCAGAACATAATGAATATGGATGATGTTATTACACTTATTTGGAGCAGAACACTAGTTCTTTTCGACATGCTATGATGACAGATAGCTTTCTTTAGCTTGAATGTAAGTAGAAAAGGCAGCTCAGGTTTTCTAGCAGGCTGGCATGCTCAAATGAACCAAAACACAATAGGAAATCAACCACATTATGTTAAGGACAGCTGTGGGATGTGTTGTCATGCATTTGGGGACATTGTTGTTATGCAGCTCAGTCTTTATCATAGTTGATGGGCAGGTCTTCCAGCTTGGAAAGAAGCTGAATGAAGAAAAAAACCCAACAGCTCGTTTTTTACAAACTGAGAAAATATGTTAGTCTATAACAGACCCCCAATCTTGGGGGAGAATAGCAGAGAAACACAGGGCTTGGGAATTCATTTTCATTTGGAATTGCAGGTGATCAAAAGAATGTAGCTGCATATTCCTTTTTATGATTGTTTTTTCCCCTTTTATTTTATTTTTTGGATAAATAATGTGAAGACTTGACACTTATATTGGAGGAAACGTGTAATTATTGTGCCTCATAGATTATTTATATACATTGATGATTGGCATATCATCAGTACTCTATATGTAATTTTTTTATCCTACTGTTGTATTGTTTTATGATAAAAGAAATGTGACTTGTGTGGAAAGGATTTATAGTATTTTTATTAAAATTATAATTAAATTATAAAAACTAATAAAAAAGAAAAAAATAGTAAATGCAGAAAAGGAAAGAAATAGAGAGAAAAACAAAAAATATAAGAATATACTAAAGAAAAGAAAAAAGTATAAAGAAATAGTTTCTCACTTCATCACAAACATAAACAATTTTAATAATTTAAAATACAACAAATGATCCATTCTTCCCATATCATATCTTTTATCTATAAACAAATGCTTAAAGGTTTTTCATTAAGTTCTGGTCAGCAAAAGTCTACTAAGGGTTACTAAAGATAATTCCTCTCCTCTCCTCTCCTCTCCTCTCCTCTCCTCTCCTCTCCTCTCCTCTCCTCTCCTCTCCTCTCCTCTCCTCTCCTCTCCTCTCCTCTCCTCTCCTCTCCTCTCCTCTCCTCTCCTCTCCTCTTCTATTGGCAATGAGCTATTAATAATTAAATAATTAAATTATTTATTCCAGTGATTTCTTTCAGAACATCTCTTATTAAATTGATGTGAGATCTATACTCTAGAGTCCCACAGATCACAGTTTGAAAACTCTTGGATAGATCAGTGAAGTTGCAAGCCTTGAAACCACATACAGGGATTGGTACAAGATAAATTTCTCAGCCATAGTTACAGAGTGGCTTGATGAGCTATTTTTTAATAACTACTGGACTTTCCAACAGATGTGTTGTCCTAAACCCCAAATCCAGGTGGAATGCTAACAATGAAATATCCCCTTGAGCAGAGGAAATTTTTACTATTATGTATCTCAATTAGGAGAATTTCTTCCTGGGCCTATTTGCTGTTATGAATTTTTAGATCAATTGATATCAGAAACCTCCTGATTTTTTTGTTTACAGTATTTTGTAATCCTCCATTCCTTTTGCAAACCAGCACAATGAGGTAGCTGCTAGGTAAGGATATCAACTCATCCTCTATGTAAACCAAGGACTGCTGTGACCCAAGGCAGTACTAAGTTTCCATTGCATATTTTGCAGTTGTTCCTTGCTGATCATTCTCTTGTATATAAAAGCAGTAATGCCTGAAGGCACAATGAAGACACAAAGAATAGACACCCAATGAATCCTGTCACCACAATCTTACTTGGCAACTATCACATACTTCTACTAGACTTTCTTTCTTTTCATGTAGAAAACAAAGAGTTCTTGGGATTATTTGATTCAGAAGTTTACAAAAGTTCTCCTCCCTACTCTCATTTTATGCCAGATCTCAGTTTAACTACAGTTGATGAGATCACAGATCCTCAAAATTAGTGTGTGAATCTTACCAACAGTATGTGGAAAGTCTCTCAAACAGTTAATTACCTGGTAATAACTGCACGTTAGAGGGCATATTGTTGATTACTCAGAACAGGGGCAGCATATTTCTCGGACTTTCTAAAAATCTGTAGATCAGACTATCCAACAGAATTGAATGGCAGAATTGCTGTTAAGTGCTATGGAAATCAGGAGATTCAGGCAGTTCAAATGAGTGTAAAGGTTTATTTCAAGCTTAAGCACTATCCATATATACAGCCAAGATATCATAAAGGAGTTTGGTTTGAACAAATGTGCCACCTTTATCATCAACAGGGAAAAGTAAGGAAAACTGAAAAAATCAAGATGTCCTACGGAAATAACATCAAGAGTCTGGATGAAAAAGATCACTACAAATAGGTGGGCATTCTTCAAGTTGACAATATCAAGCACACGAGAAGTCAAAGAAAAGGTTAGAAGTGAGAGTGAAAAAGATCTTAAAGTCCAAATTGAGTGGAGGAAATGCCATCAAGTCAATTAACATCTGAGCAATTCCAGTCATTAGATACACAGCTGGGATAATGGACTGGACTCAAGCAGACCTAAAAGTTCTGAATAGGAAGACCAGAAAAATATTGAAATAAATCATGCCATTCTTCCATGCAGCGAAGTTGAGAGACTCTACTTACCAAGCAATATAGGTGGGCATGGAAAGTTGCAATACACCAGACAGCTGAAGAAGAAAAAAGGGCATTGCCCAAAGGACAATAAAGAAGATGCACTGGAGCTATACACTATGAAGGCTTACTGATTACTGGAGAGAGCAACTGGTCTACAAAAAGATTAAAAAAGACTGGAAAAGAGACATGGTAAGGCAACATATTAATGGACAATACATTAAAAAAACTATCAGACAAAGCAGATAACAAAATTTTGAAAAACTAAGAGCAGGCAAGTTAAAGAAAGAGACAGATAGCTAACTCTGGCTGCACAAGGCCAAACTTTAAGAACAAATGTAGACAAACCCAGAATTGAGAAAACAGCAACAGACAACAAATGCTATCTCTGTAAAGAAGCTGAAGAAACATGGACCATCTAGTTAGCTGCTGCAAGAACATCACACAGACTGACTATAAATAATAGTATGACAAAATAGCAACAGCAGTGCATTGGAATATCTGCAGGAAATACCATTTGCCTGCAAGTAAAATTGGTGAGACCACAAAACAGACAAAGTGATAGAAAATGAAGAAGCTAAAGTGTTCTGGGAATTTGGAATTCAGACAGATGAGCACCTTCCACATAACACCCAGACTTAACAATTGACAGTGAAGTCAAAAATTCCTGAATAGTGGATGTGGCAGTACCTGGAGACAGAAAGATAGAAAGAGATAGAAATAACTGGAGAAAATAATAACATAAAAAGATCTACGCATAAATGTAGCCTGTGGCAAAATAAAACAAAGATAGTAGCAATAGTTAGGTACATCTGCCTTGGGTGCAATCCTAAAATATCTGGGGCACCACTTGAATACCATTGACATTGACAAAATCATCAGTCAGTCAGTTGTAAAAACAACACCAGCTACACAACAGCCCAAACTTAACAACTGTTAATAAGAAAGATAAAAAGAAGTCTGGATAGTATTGCACTACATAGGGACAGCAGAACGGAAGAAAAAGAACTGGAGAAAAATCACAAGATACAAAAACCAGTGCACAGAAGTAGAATGACTATGGCAATAGAAAGCAAAGACAATAGCAATTGTAATATGTAACTTGGGTGCAGTTCCAGAACAACTAGAGCACCACTTGAATACCATCAGCATAGATAAAATCACCATTTGTTTATTGGAAAAGGAAGCTTTACTTGGAAGAGCTTACTGTATATTCCGTGATGATACCTTTAACAACATTAAAAACATCTGCTTACCGCAGGCCCTTGGGAAAGACTTGGGAGATAACTAAAAATGATAAATACAGTCTAAACATCTAGATGACCATATGACCAACCATAATGTGATCAACCATTTCTATATATGTAGAAATATCTTAGAACAAAGGCATAAGCCAGAATGTTCTGTTCCTTCTTGCAGTTCTTATAGGCTCGTCAAGACACATATTGTAATGTATGCATTCACTTATGATTGCACCTGCCAAAGGGCCATTGTATTTTTTTTAAAATATTTTTTTAAAAAATAATTAAACACAAAAGAAAAAAAGCTATCTTGGAGAGTAACAATTAAATAACATAAAAGGAAACAACTATTAAGCAACATAGGAGATAAAAACCATATAGAAAATTTTTTTTTAGTAACATGTTCTCCTCTTCTGTTTATTTCTCAAACCACTGGCTGCTATCTTAATATGTATATTTAATATTAAAAATTATTGCCAGTATCTGTTTATTTCCTTTCATTTATTATTTTTCTTTGTCTTATATTTATTTTCTAATAACATATGCCAAATGTCTAAATTTGCCCTACTTTGTACTATGTAGTATACGTGGGAACCATTCTTGCTTAAATTTGGTCAGTCTTCTGTTAAAAATTTAAACTGTCAATTTTGCCATTGCTGCAAATTTCAGTTCTGATCTCCCAGTCTGATATTGTCAGCAAAGTTCTTCTTTTCCAATGTTGTGGCAACTTTGTCCCTGTAATTTTAAGCATATATGTTAGTGAATTATGGTATGGTTCATATATGCTTTCTGGAATTATACCACATCAGAAAGCTTATAGATTCAATTCAAATGTTATTTTGAGGAATTTCTGAGTATTTTGATGTACTTCTTTCTGTTCCTGTTAATATTCTGCCTGTGTAAATCTTCAAAAAACAAAACAAAACAAATTATTATTACTTTTACTGATGTAGTATTCCATCCTTTTCATTTGCTGCTGTTCTAACCACATATTTAACAATATATAGTTGCTGATATTGCTATATAAATAGATCCCACAGCTACATGCCTGTGTCAGATTTTTCTGATTTATTATTTTAATATTAGCATGGATAGGATTGGCTTATAAATTAGGCACATCAATTATTGTGGCTAGACAGGGATTCCAAATTAAAGTATTTTGAAAATAGAAATTCCCAATGCCTTTTTGAATTCAGGAGGCCCTTCAGGACGCATGTTTGTTTGCCTGGGCCCAAATAATTGCTTTAGGTAAATTCCAAACAAGGAGGAATATTTGGGTTCTATAATTTTGAAACTTCAGACTTTTATTCCACTAATACAGCTTGAAGGTGCAGCCCAAACATTGTATGTACAGCTAGAATGGAAGTTATTGTTCTAAAATTGCATTTTAAAATCTTTTTCTTAAATCCACTGCTATAGTAGTTATTTTGTAAGCTAAAACTCTTCCCCCACCCCCATACTTTTTAGATTGTGATATAGCTGGATAAGAAATTTAGTTCAGTTTATCCTTTTCAGTAAGAACACCAGCATTCTGTATCAGAAAGGTAGTAACCCCATGTTTGTTTGCTTTACAAAATCTCCAGATGGCAAAATGTGACACTGACAGATGTCTCTGTTCACATCCAGTGTTTTGGCTATAAAGTTTGGGTTCTAAACCCTGTGTATTTGGCATGTCTGTAGTTCCATTCTCTCTCTTTCTATAAAGTTTTTCATTTTTCATAGCTGTATGGCAGCTGAAGAGAACATGATCTTTGTTTTGCTAAAAAGAGCTGTAAGTCAAGCTCTCTATGAAATTTACTGTATTTAGGACTGCTCTTGTGCTTCTAGCTTGTCTACAGTTGGGGGGGAGGGGGATGGGGTTCACAGAAGCTCCCTATCAGTGTGAGAGCCGAAGTTACTGAAGAGATGTTATGTTTCTTCTCATAACAATTGCTGGGAGCTTAATTGGACAATGTGACCTGAACTATAAGGGAGGGGAGGAAAAGTTTTACTCTTTTAATTATCTGTTTCCCACCATATTGTCAGAGCCCAGCTTTCCTTTTATCGTATGGGTTTGCTAAAGCCTAATAAAGTTTACATTAGAGATTACAATGTCTCTGATGTTTTGCTTCGTTGGGTTTCTCAGCCATAATTTGACACTGTAACTCATACATTTGTATATACAGATTAGCAAAAGCCCTATTCAATTAAAAATTGATTAAATCTAAGAACGTATGAATGAAAGGAATGAGAAAACTATAAAAGTGAGGAACACTTCCAAAACACTGGAAACTGAGATACCACCCAAATGGTTTGCATGTACCTAGCACAATTATCTCCTTCACCTGTTACACCTCGATTGCCATGTAAATATCCCTCACTGGAAAAAATATTAAAATCTAGCACTAGAGATACAACTCATTCATCCCTTGTAAGAATATATATGCACTTTAAGTGATGTGATTGCAGCTATATTTAAATGGAGTTTTCTGAAATCTGTGGCATTAAGCTATGATTAAGCCATGATTTTTTTTGATGGCTAAATTGGATTTCTCTCTATTGGGACATTTCTGTTCCAACAGATGTTTAAATACTCCTAAAATTTAGCATATAAATAAATGCAAAACATTATTTTTACAGTTATTAAATTTTCTAAATTTTCAACTCCTATACTGTATATGTGGCTTGATATGTGTTAACTAAGACACAGGTGTCAAACTCAATTGCGTCATGTGACATATTGTGATGTATCATGACATTTTTTGCCTTTGTGGAGTCTGGGTGGGGTGCCTTGCACATGATGCATCCAGTCCGCGGGCCGCCAGTTTGACATCCCTAACCTAAGGCTACAAGATTTTATTTGAAATATGCATCTAGTACATGAAAGAAGTTCTTTGAAATCCAGGCTCCAGGACCTGTGAAAGTATACTATGTCAATTCTGACTTTTAGATTTCAGGAAATGTATTTAAAAGTATGTTGTCCAAAGTTATCCATTCTACTTCTTAATTTAGTCATTGTAATTTTGGGTGTCCTGCGGGCTTTAAGTTGGTGACTTAATAAGGTCCCCCTCCTTATCGTAGTATGTTGTGACTGAGTTCCTACAACAAATTATAAGCCAAAGCCAAACAAACAAACAAAGCATAACATGGAAGCAACCTGGAATTAAGGAGAAACTTCCTGACAGTGAGGACAATCAACCAGTGGAACAGCTTGCCTTCAGAAATCGTGGGCGCTCGACTTCTGGTTCCGGATCACGGTGCATGCAGTCATGCAGATAGACTCGTCTCCTTGCTGGCTGTTTTCCCTCTGCCGGAAAATCAGGTTGGAAAGTCGCCCTGGAGGGGCGACCATCATCGAGGAAGCCCTCGTCGACTGTGGAAGGGCAGCAGCCCCTTCCGCGATCCGAGCCAGCTCCTTAGGGCCGACGGAGAAAAGATTGACCAGTAAAATCGCCGATCACACAGCTGCACCATCCGAAAGTCAGAAGAACAGCTAAGCTTAAAGAACCACCATGGAGAATCCAGGTGAGACCTTTCCTTCCCTCTCTTTGCCCCAACTACTCTCCTGTAAAAAGCTTTTGAATTACTTCCCTGCTTATCGTAGTATGTTGTGACTGAGTTCCTAAGCGGTGTTTGTGTACTTGGGAAAAAGAGCTCTGGAAATCAAAGAAATAAAACAGCTAATTTTTATTGACTATTTAATTTTTTGGATACTTAGGGATCCTGAAAAAAATTATATCATTGAACATTATTATTATTCTACTTATTATGTTGGAGATATTTGAGTTTTTCTCTTTCTATTTTTCTAATGAGATAAACTTTTATTAACCTGGAAAAAAGATTTTACAGTCTACAGAGGACATCTTGTGGCAAAAATTGTTATTGCAACTGCATTTTCTTTTGCTGTTTGAAGATGGATTTGACCTTCAAATGATAATAAAAGGGAAAAGATAAAGGACTTGAAACAGCTGGGTGTTGAATTTGTCTATTAGAAATTGGAGGTGGATATTTGTTGACTCTTACTAAATATAGCCTCCACTAAAAGATTTTTTTCACCACTGAAATGGAGGAATCTTACTCACAGATTGATTATGAACTTATACTGGAAAAACTCTTGGAAGCTACGGAGTATATGAAATCTTGGAGAAAAATTAAAGATGATATTTCAGAATCACAAATTGATTCTCAAATTTTAATGGCTCAAGCTATAAGCCAAGGAACAATAGAGGAGGAACAGAGTAGCCCCAAAGAGACCTCTACCCAACAACATATACAACATAAAGAGATGGAGGATCCATACCTACAACTCAACTATGAACTTATACTGGGAGAAATGGTGGAAACTATTGACCAAATCAACTTTACACAACCCCATATACAATTTATGGAGGATTTTGATGATCAAATAATAACTTTAATTGAGATACCTGAAATGTCAAAAATAACAGAGATTGACATCCAGACACAAGTTACTGAAAATTGTGATAACGTGGACAATCAACTAATAATTACAACATGGAATAAAACTGATTACACCATTCAGATGACACTGGAAGAAAGGGAAGAGAACTTTGACCAGTCTGAAGTGTCAAGAAATACCTCTATTCAAATATTGAGGTTTGATGACGCAGAAACTTTACTATGGAAACCGGTTTGGCACAGAAAGAAAGCTAGGGTTAGATTTAAAAATGTGATTTAAAACTTCATTTAATGGGTTAAAAAGGCTTTAGAGATCTTGACTGATTTAATAACTAATGGAGTACGTGAATTCTGTAAAAGGATATCCTTTGTAATAATATTTTGTTTTAGATAGGATAATTATTTGGAGGGGTAAACTTTACCTAATGGGTTAAAAAGACTTTTTATAGAGATAGATTGATTGATAGAATATATATTTAATAGATAGAAATATATCTTTTGGACTGATACTTTTATTTTAAGTAAGACAATTATTTTGTAATAGAAGGAGAATAAGAGGGATCTATGATAAGAGAAGAAATGGTATCAATAAATGATTTATTAGATTAAGAAATAGATTATGTGTGGAAAATATAAGAACGATATTGTTGGAATAATATATTCATTTTAGATATAATTATTATGTTAGGGAAAAGGGAAATGAAGGATACCCGAAGTGTTAATAATATGTTTATTCAAGGCTAATTGGAATATGGTAATTGTAAATTAGTAAAACTTAAAAACAGGATTTGGATTTTTATAATTGAAATGTGATTGATGACTGATTTGATTGATTGAACTTTATTTAGAAATGTATTAATTTGAATATGTAATATTATATGAGGGAAATAGAGAGGGAACTTTTAATGAATTAACCTGAGTTATATATGTATGATTTTGCTTTTGGATGATTGATGTTCCCATCACCACGTTGTTTCCTAAGCACCTTGATGTAAAAATAAAAAAAAAAACAATAAAATTTGTTAAAAAAAAAAGAAATCGTGGGCACTCCATCACTGAAAATTTTTAAGCAGAGACTGGATATTCACCTGTCTGAGATGGTATAGGTTCTCCTGTTTGAGTAGGGAACTGGACTAGAAGACCTCCCAGGTCCCTTCCAGCTTTATTCTATTCTATGGTTTAATGTGATATATAAACTTACTTTCTGTCAGATAATCCCTGCTAGTCAAACACACAATACTAGGCAAGATAATATTATATGCACTGTGGCTCTTGCTCTATGAAAGTCCAGTGGGGGACTTAACCTTGACTGTTTTCTGAAAGCTTGTGTAGATGAAAGTCTTTTGAGAGATTTCCGGAAAGTGTTGGCAGTTTTAACTAGGTTAGATTGTTATTGTATTGTTATTATGAGCTATTGTGAGCTAAAACATGCTATTTAATTGCATGTTTTATTATGATTTTCTCTTATTAACTACCAGTGGTCTTTTATGTAATTATAGTGTGTGGTACCAGAAGTGATAATAATATGAAGATAGTGTGGTAGGATATCTGACAGTGATGGTTGCTTTATGGGGTGGGGTGGAGATTGTCTCAACTTTTCTGCAGGAACAACGATAGCAGCACAGGAGTCTTTTTACCTCTCACATATTTAAGCTTAACTGGGATTATTCTGGGATCTGAATGAAGAAATCACCTTTTCCTCTTAGAGAATAATGTACATCATACATTCTGTCTTCTTTTATTGCCTGTGGAATTGTTTAGAAAAGAACGTGTGGGTAAGATCTGAATTTTAATGGACAAATCAAGAATGAGAAAAATAACCTTTTTAACAAAAACCCTTTAAGACATGAAAAAGCCTTTCAGAGGGGACTGCTTTTCTTTAAGTCATCTCTAGCACATCAGAATTAAAGGTATATTTTTCAGTAAATACTTGACATCTGCTTCCTCTGTTCTGAGCAAAATTAATCATCTTGATTAATTGTCTGTTGGCTGCAGACCTATTCTGAAAACTTAGAAAGATGAAAAGACTTGTTAGAAAAGAATGCATTTTTAAAATTATAAAAGAGTTCTTTCCAGAATTAAATTCTTTCCTAAATAATGTTTAATCCAACTTCCTAATGAATCACTGCATTTGGTTAATGATATCAGTGTACTATCATATTACATTTACATTACATAATATATTTACATAGTTTAGGTAAATATCAACAAAACATAACACTTCATGACGGGCACAAAATATTGAATTATAAATGCTATTTCTTGGTTCTCCAAAGTTTGTGTGATTTTAAGGAGAAAATAAACAAATTTCTCATACACTTTAAGAATCTTATCCATCATAATGGCAGTTAACTGATGGAATTATTACTAATGTATGTATTAAATACATGTTTTTAATCTAGTGGAATGAAACATAAAATATAACAGAAGAAGTGAAACAGTATATAATAAAGTAGACTATGAACTTTGGGCATAATATATTGATGGAACAATGAAAAAATATGTGGCTAAAAGAACTAAATTTTACATTATCTTATAATCTAAAAGAAAATTTTTATAAAATGATGTGCTGTTGGTATATGACTGCAGAAAAATTATTTAGAGTGTGCAAAAGTACTTCAAATCTAAGTTGGAAATTGGAAAAAATAAAGAGTTATTTTGTTATTTCTAGTGGACTTGTAAAAAAGCCAGAAAATTCTGGGTTCAAATGCATACAGTAATATAAAAAAAAATTTAAAGGTCAATATTCAACTGAAATTAGAGCTTTTCTTGCTGGGATTAAGGGATAAATAATTTATGGATTGCTTTCATGCATGGTAACTGAGCAAGATTATTCTGTGCACAAAGACTAAAAGACTTTAAAATGCCTATAATTGAAGAATGGTTGATAAAGTGTCATAACTTGTTTATTTGATTTGTTTAATGAGAGAAAAGACAATAACTATGTTAGTGATTAGGAATCTTTATAGATTTTTTGCTGAAAATAAAAAAAATGTGATTTATGGTTTGACAATTAGAAGGGTAGATTATAAAAAGAAGGGAGTTACAATGTAATCTGAGAAATTCAAATGCATTTATAGCTGCTGTAAAGAAGATTGGAAATCATTTTTATATTTTGTCTTTCTTTTTCTTTTGTCTATTATGTTTATTTCATTTCCATATCTTTATTCTTTTATTACCACTTTTCTTTTACTTTCCTTTAAATATTTTTTAATAAGAACAGGAAAGAATATTAGATACATGCATATTTCATTTTTTTTCCTGATCAGCTCCTGTGATTAAGTTTTTTAAAGTTACATTTGATGTTTAATATTTTGCAGTGTATCTTTAATAAATCACCAGATGGAACCAATCAAATGTAATAAGTTGGATACAGATTTAGGATAATTATTCTTGTCAAAGTTGCTTTCACAAGGAAGGAAAGATTCCCATTAATTTTCTGACAAAATGATTCCATATCCAATGTTAAACATTTCTAAGATTTTACAATTTATAGGCTAATAGGAAGAATATATTCCCTTCCATAGAACAGCTGAAGTAATATTTGCCCAGAAGTATGTGTTACAGTTTCTATTAATTGTTCAGCATTCCTACTTACTTTCATTGTGATTTGGAAAACTGTTACTACTTAATCAAGTTTATAAAAGCCTTCCACCACTATTAAGTCATATTTGATATTTTTAAAGTATTATTTGAGTTAGACAGCAGTTGACAAGTGTTAATTAATTTGAATGTTATGCCATAATGCCCTGTCCAGTGTATTTTCTATGATTTATCAGAAACAGACAATAATTGGCCTCTTAAAAGTAAACCAACACCCCCCCCAAATCCCACTTTAAAACAGTAAATTAGGTTGAATGTTTCATTTTCTAATTCATAATCATTGATACAAATTTTTGAGGAAAAGTCTGTATTTTTGTTAGAAGTCCAGCAATTCCACAATCTGGAGTTGATTATTTGTTTTTCCAAGCCATATTAAAAATGGGAAAGGGAGAGAAATTAAAAAAAAGTTGTTTGAAAAAGTGAGAAAATCTTGAACACAACTTTATTGGTTATAGCCCAGATCATCTGCTTGCTACCACCATAGCTCCAGTATTACATAATACCTCATTTCTGAATACTATATATCTCTGTTTTGTGTATGAGTAAATAATAGGTAAATGGCTATTTAGATAGATACAGACATTAAAATACTGTGTATATATATATATATATATATATATATATATATATATATATATATATATATATATATATATATATATATATATATATATATATATATATATATATATATCGAGTGTTTCTTTTTAAATTGCACCCTGTATTATTTAAAAAGAAACACTCGATATAAATCTCTTCCCTCCCTGATACTGCTGGCAAAGTGAGAGGGAGCCTGTGGCCTAGAGGTTAATACAACTGCCTAACATGCAGACAGCCCAGGTTCGAATCTCAGAAGGGTAAGTTCTGGCTGAAGAGAGTTAAGAAACTCGAAATAGCTATCCCAGTTCTCCCTTATTCTTTGTTAGCAATTTAAATTAAAAACATATATATATATATATATATATATATACTGGTTCCTGCGGATGGCTCTGGGTTGAGCTGAAACAGGTAAAAGAAAGAAAGATTTCTTTCTCCCATATTTGGGTTTACAGGGTCCAAGCTCAGTAGTGGAGATATCAAATATAAAATAAGAATCAACTTGTACAGGAACACCCAAAATAATTAGCGTAAAGAGCTATTTTTTATAAATTTGACAAACTTTTTGGAAACAGCTGAACTTTAATCTCATAAGAGAAAAGCAGTAGACTTCTAACCATTGATATTATAAGTTTTTGCCTTTCTTTACTATATAATGGACACTCTAACATGAGAAATAGATTTGAACACAGGTTTTATAGGGAATACTGTTGTATCTGCCCATTGTTGCTC
Source organism: Bothrops alternatus (assembly GCA_034064705.1). Lineage (NCBI taxonomy): Eukaryota > Metazoa > Chordata > Lepidosauria > Squamata > Viperidae > Bothrops > Bothrops alternatus. The sequence goes on along the minus strand of JARGCV010000003.1, from coordinate 5,052,229 downwards.
TAAAACAGAGGTCTTCAAACTTGGCCCTTTTATGACTTGTGAACTTCAACTCCCAGAATTCCTCAGCGAGGCATGATGGTTGAGGAATTCTGGGGGTTGAAGTCCACAAGTCATAAAAGGGCCAAGTTTGAAGACCCCTGACCTATTAAGTAGCTGACTCATTTGTGCCAGTGAAAAGTCTTCTATGTGACCTGTGCAGAACATTAAAAGAAAAAAAAAAACCTGGGAATGGACCAAGAAAAGACAATTATTGAGCTAGTGGGAAAGAAAAGACACAGTAAGACAAATCAATCTTTTGATTGTCTTTTTAAGGAAGATTCAAACCTGTCTAATAAGTAAGGTGAACCAGAAATGTTCCCATTGATGGCAGACAGTCTAAACGGAGAGTAGCACATTGTAACTATTAAGAAGCATCTCAGAATGAAGATACCAATTCTTGCATTAATTAGAAAAGTTGACTTCATTAATGTTTTGAAAATTATTGTCCTTTTTATTTGAGTATTAACTATCAGCTTCCTTTGCTCTTGGATGTTGGACATTCATATGCAGATTGAGTCTCTAATATGTGTAAATCTTTCCATAGTAATCCTGTTGTCTCTAATAATGTGTTGGGCTGTTAACTACCTGTTGCACATAATAAGCATTTTGACTTTTAAATTTTTAGTACTATTTAGTATTATAATATTATTCAATCTATTCTTTTTAACCATAAAAAGGTCTGTTCTAATCAGGCATGTATATAATACAAAAATTGTTGGGAGGGCCTTTCAATTCTACTCTTTATTTAAGGTACCTTTGTCATGTATCTTATTCATCTACTTTTAGAATTCTAAACAATCACAATCTTTTAAAATTTCTTTACTTATTTGTTCAAAGGAAACAAATGAGACCATCACAAGCAGTCAGTTAAGCAGACACATGAATATTGCGGTGATGCTTAAGCTATAATCATTTTTTTCTGATTTTGGTTCCACTCAGCTGAAAAAATGGATAATTGCTGCTATCTGTATAAATCGTTCCCATTATGTGTGTTGATGTAATTTCAATAGGATACAATGCTGCATTTGAAACATTCTTGGTTTTAACCATTTAACATGAAAATGTGATCATTTAACAGGTTTTTTGCAAAGGAATCTGAATTATAGTTAAAACAGTGGGAAATATGCCATGAAGTTTAACAGAGATAAGTTTATTTTAAATCAATCCTCAAAGAAAAAAAAATAGAACCAGAGATTGCCATCAAGGATAATAAATAATTGGAAAAAATTCTGAATATGCAATAGTCCTATCCCATTGTAGAATATTAGTGTTTCTCTTCAACATTAACATGGCACAGCATTGAGCATAATGATCCTGTAGCTTATTAGAAACAAGGGTACAGCCCTAGTAACTCAATGATTGAGAATATGTTTTGCATACACAAGGTTCCATGTTCAGATCTTGGGTGGCCTAGTCACAGTATAGACAACACTAAGTAATCCAGCAGAACTTTAACTTGCTATAAGGAAGATCCTCATTTCATTATTAAATAATGCAATATGCAGCATTTTCATAATGGTCAACTTTTTCTGGATTTTTATAATGTTCTTTTTAAATAGAATTCTAATTTCTAATGAAAAATCACTTAGCAAAAATTTCTTCTACAACTAAGACAACTGGGTAATGTTATGAAAAAACAGATAACATCATATTAATACTGGAAATAGGGTTTCTGCTGTCATTATATAAAGTAGATAGCTGCCTTATACTTAGACCATTTTAATGTACTTCAACACCTACTTATAATACCTGCCACCAATTCTCAAGAATTTTGGTTAAGGTAGAATATTCTGTATGTAGAATAAATGCCACATGAAATGTTTTCTTCCCTTGCTACTAGACTGAAGATAAGAATCAAGGTAGGTAGGTAGGTAGGTAGGTAGGTAATAACAACAACAACAACAACAACAATAATAATAGTAATAAAGTTGGAAGGGACCTTGGAGGTCATCTAGTCCAACACCCTGCTCAGGCAGGAAACCTTATATCATTTTGGACAAATGGCTGCCCAGTCTCTTCTTAAAAACTTCCAGTGTTGGAGCATTAAACCGCTTCTGGAGGCAGGTTGTTCCACTGGTTAATTGTTCTAACTGTCAGGAAGTTTCTCCTTAGTTCTAGGTTGCTTCTCTCCTTGATTAGTTTCCACCCGTTGCTTCTTGTCCTGCCTTCAGGCGCTTTGGAAAATAGCTTGACATCCTCTTCTTTGTGGCAGCTCCTGAGATATTGGAACACTGCTATCATGTTCCCCCTCATCCTTCTCTTCATTAAACTAGACATACCCAATTCCAGCAACCATTCCTTATATGCTTTAGTCCCCAGTTCCCTAATCATCTTTGTTGCTCTTCTCTGTACTCTTTCTAGAGTCTCAACATCTTTTTTACTTCAGGGTGACCAAAACTGGATGCAGTATTCCAAGTGTGGCCTTACCAAGGCATTGTAAAGTGGTATTAACACTTCACGTGATCTTGATTCTATCCCTCTGTTAATGCAACCTAGCACTGTGTTGGCCTTTTTGGCAGCTGCAGCACACTGCTGGCTCATATTTAGGTGATTGTCTACTAGGACTCTGAGGTCCCTCTCACAGTTACTACTATTGAGCAAGGTACCCCCTATGCTATACCTGTGCATTTGGTTTTTGTTGCCTAAATGTAGAACCTTGCTTTTTTCACCATTGAATTTCATTTTGTTAGATAGTGCCCAGTGTTCAAGTCTGTCCAGATCCCTCTGTATCTTAAGCCTTAAGGTAGGTAGGTAGGTAGGAAGGAAGGAAAGGAATGAAGGAAGGAAGGAAGGAAGGAAGGAAGGAAGGAAGGAAGGAAGGAAGGAAGGAAGGGGAATTTCAGAATTATTAAATCAGATCAAAATCAAACAGAAATGCTATCTAACTTATTGAAGTTACAAATGTCATTAGTAATGGCCTAACACTTCCTGTTAAGTGTAACAGCATGACAATTCTCTAAATCAGAAGCAGGCTGAGTTCAGTCTTGCACTGCATACTATAAAAACAAAGTGAAAAATACATGCAGACTATGTTTCCTGGAAATCCTTTACAAGCAGTGGCCTTAGCATATATTTTAAATATTTACCGTGTGATAAACTAATCTGTAGCATAAACAGTGCTTTTTTTGTAAAAAAAAAAAAAGTGCCGGAACTCACACATGTCATATAACCCGCATTGCCTACCCTACAAGGTTCCATTCAAAAAAGGTGCCGGAACTCCGTTCTGGGTGTTCTATGACAAAAAAAAAGCCCTGAGCATAAGTGTGTACTTTTCCTACTGGGACTGATCATGGTAAGTGTATATATGTTGTAGGTGTATATATGTATCTGGTCTTCCCTCGTGCTGCATATCTGTGTGTTTGAATGTAGGTGTGCACTCTGAAGCACAAATGCCCTGCTTGATCACTACTCTTGTTGGGATTTTTTTGTTTTTTGTTGATAGCCTAAAGTCAGATCTGGAGCATTTTTGAACTCCTTTTTTTTCCATCTTCTCATACTATTCCAAATTTTATCCTGTTCTGTTTAACGTTTAGAGAGTTATGTGCCTGACTGATGGATGAACAGACAGACAGATAGATAGATAGAAATATAGATGTCTACACAGCAGGATTTTGTAGTTGGCTCATAGTGGCTGGCAAGAGTCAATTGTTCAATTTTTTGGGGGGCGGGGGAGAAGAGAAGCCACAACAATGGAGCCAACAAAGTTGATTGTTATATTTATTTAGTGTATGGCAATGTTACGTTAGCCAGGAAAATTCAGAGTTAATACAAAGTAGATGTTCAGCTGCTGCTGATTGCTAGTCCATTCAATTCATGCTCATGCTATCCAGAGTGCACCACAGGGGGTGAACTAGCTCCACACACATAAAGCTTGAGAGTATTCTGCAGCAGCAGCCTGGGCTTTTTGCCATCACCAGTGTTACCTCACATTTGGGCCTCACATTTGTGCAGATCCGTAACCACTTAAATTCATATTGCTGCTCGAAGCACAGGTTTTTTCCCCCCACCAAAATGTTATCTATTTATCAAGACACTTTTGAACTGCTAGGTTGGAAGAAACTGAGGCAAGTGACAGGAGCTCACTTTGTCATGCAGTGTTAGGACAGAGTACAAACCTTCCCCAGTGCCATTAACTCATTGAGCCACCACGCCTCTTTGATTGTTATACATTTATTAGCACGCCATTGTCTTAACATAGAACAATACCTGTGTTCTATGAAAATGTATATTTCATACAAGTAAAACATCAATGGTAAGTGACATGATCATATATGGCAATTTTTAGAAGAATCTTAACCCATTTAATGGATACTCTACCACAAAGTGGTTCAAATTCTACTCATGTTATGTAATTTAGCTTGTGTGTCCTTTGTGCAACAACTTATACCAAGCTTTTTGAAGCACTTGACTGGATGTGTAAAGGCTTCATACTGGATCAAAGAGAATACTATTCATTCCAGCTTCATTCTCTATGTTCATGTCTTCTGCCTGCCTTGTCCAAGTAATGAGGTGAGGATGGTTATAAAAATTAAAAACTCAGGTATCTAGACAGAATTCCTTTAGAGAAATTCTAACAGTTCTAACACCCCCCCAAGGGGCGGGCAGTGCTCACTGATAGAGGTGATTGATGGGATAAGAAGACCTTATTCCCATGCCATCTGTCTCTTAGTCCTGGTGTTTGTATAGTTTTAAAATCGTTACTTGTATAGTTTTAATATTTCAATTATTTTTCTATTTGATGTTTTATAATCTGTAAGCTGCCTAGAGTTGCGTTATAAAGGAGATGGGTAGCCTTAAAATTTAAAAAATAAAGAAATTCATAACCCAAGCAGTTGGCTGCTTCGGTTATAAAGAGGAGACCATCCACCTACAAAAATTTAGCCCAATCATGTTATCATTTAAAAAGTAAGGAGGGAAATATTGTACATACTTCTGGGGAGAATATTTATATTTATAAGTTTTTTAAAAAAGAGAACACCTTTCAAAATTGGGGCTGTTTTTCCTGATTTCTGTTCCATACCTGAAAATGATTTAGTAGAAATGGGTCAGGGTAAGAAGAGTAAGACTATTTCCGAATATCAGAATTAGCTGAATGATTCCTATTTGCAACTTATATTGATTCGAGCTAATTGCTGATATTTTGATAAAATTATTTTTTCTAAAAAAAGATCAGGTTCATATTTAATTTTTTTGTATTAGTTTCTAAAAAATTGCTTTCTGCGAAGTGTAATGGCTCTGGCTAGGCTACATTAATGGTTACAAGGCTGTCATGCAAACCACACGGGAAGCCTAGAATGCAATTCAATCTTTGTCACCTCAGAAATTTCAGAGACAATGTCTTCATGTACAGCAAAACATGGCACTAACATCTTTCTGCCATGTCTAAGTTAATTTTAATTTAATTTTACAAGTTAGAGGCTGTCTCTTGTTCCACCAGATTCTGGGTGCTTAAACTCTGAAAACAAGAAACACTAATACCAAGGAAAGGCTCTCTGAAACACTTAGGTCTTCAAGACCTTTTGAAGATCAACAAAAAAGGGATCTCCACAGGGAGGCGGTGTCAGCCCTACTATGTAGAACATACCAATCAACTCTGCAAGAAGGCAACTAAAATCACTTTTATTAATATTGCAAATTTACTTTACTCCAACCTCACCCCCTTTATATTCAGGGGAGTGTCTGTCTAAGTTGCTTGTTCATGACATCTTCTTTTGGAGTTAAGCCAGGATTTTCCCCTTTGTTGCTTTGGTAACAGATTTGGCCTATCTCTGTCTTACTAGTTGTTCCCCAAAGTTGCTTTTCCAGCAGAAAAACAGCACTATTTCACTTCAGCCCCCCCCCCAAGCTCCCCAAGTAGATTTGCAGCAGTTTCTTCTGGTAGATTGGATTGATCTGTCTGAAACTGGTTCTTGCTTATGAAAGTCAAAATGTTACTGATAAAAGTCATACTCTTCTTATGAATTATTAAAATTATAATAGGAAGGTGCTTTTGCTCAGATGAATGAATGAAAACATTTTAGGTTCATGTTAGCACACATCTTTATTTTATTTTATTTATTTATTTATTAAATTTTTAGCTTCCTTTTTGTCCACTAACATTAACAATGACAAAAGAGGACTAAAGCATTAAAATAAAACATTTTCATAGGGGCTTTTAGGAATCTTATTAAACGTAAAATGTATTTTAGCTATAATGATTGTTGGAAAAAAATAAAAATGATTTTATGAATGAATAAAAAAAATTGAAGGAAAGGAATGCCACTTAGAGCTGACCAGATTACGCAAGTTATTATAATATTCTGTTGTAAAATCATAATGTCATATTCCTCCTATCAGTAGGAGATCAAAGTTTAATGTTTTAAGTACGAGATTCTTCTGAAATGAAATTACACTGTTAGAATTATGTTATATGGACTCATTCTTGTATGATCTGCAGTACATCTCTGTTCTACAGACTGAGCTACTGAAAAGTTACAAGAAGATATTTCTACATCTGTGATGTTTTAGGTTAAAAATTAACAAATAACTAAATAAAATTGATACTAAATCAAAAAAGGAAATTCATTCCCAAAGTATTCATATCATGAATGCATAAAACAATAACAAATAGTGACATATTATGTTTCTCAAGGAAAGTAAGAAATTAAGAGCTGAAGTTTCAGAGGAAACAAGAATTGTAAAATGTGCCTTTTCATCAAAGTACAGAGATTAAGAGAAATAGAGACAATCACTTAATATTAAATAGAAGGAGAAAAAAATGTATTAAACAGAAGGAGAAAAAAAACCCCAACTATACAATTCATTGAGCATTCTAGATAGAACATTTTGGGTAGGTGGTAGACGTTTGATGAGTGTCTGGATGAACCCCCAATAGCAAGTGATTTCAAAGCATTGCCTAAAACCTCTCAGCTGTAGGTATAGATAAAAAACCTCTAAGATTTCAAAATAATTGTTAATTATATAGAGAAATACAGAAGATAATGTGTAAGAGAAATCTGCAATGTGCTTATGAGATAAAGATGTAGGTTTCCTTTAAGAAGGAATGCATCTAATTTTATTTCAACATTTCAATGAAAGAATATCTTTACAAAACCCCTGCATGCAAAAAAAAAAAACAAAAACAAATCAACCCAAAAAACCAATAAACACACACACAACTCCAAGAACAGAGTATTAATGGAATTAAGTTTAGAATGCCTTCCTTTGATGGATGAAGCAGTACGTAAACAAGAAAGGGAAGGGAAGGGAAGGGAAGGGAAGGGAAGGAAGGAAGGAAGGAAGGAAGGAAGGAAGGAAGGAAGGAAGGAAGGAAGGAAGGAAGGATCTGATGAAAATGATTCACTGTACCATTATCTTCAATACTGGAGAAGGATGACCATGCAGTAAAACCCGAGGAAATTAAGTGTGCTAACAGAGAATATGCTATGCTAGTATTCTCTTTAGAATATGGCACATTTGGGATGATAATGGCACACAGAGACACAGATTGCATAGTAATCTAGAGATTTTACTTGAAGGGTGAGCTAAACGCTTTAGTAGAATAACATGATTCTTCCAATCAAAATGATAGAGAAGGAACCACTTTATTTTACTGATGAACTGTACAACTAGCAAATGACTCCACAGGTTTTACAAAGTTAAAAACAAAAAATTTGAAATAAGCAACCAGCTAACAATAAAAACAATACAATACTAAGAAGAATCAGTAGTATTTTTTATTAATAAGGAGAAGATTTTCCTTATTAATCTGGTGTCTAAACATAGGCTGTAAGGGTGCCAGAGACTGAAAGCTGTTATATAGAAGTTCTTTTCTATGTAAATATCAAGACAATTCTAAACGATTGCATATTTTGAAAAAAAAAGTTCTTATTTTGTTTTCTTATACAGTATAGAAAATGAAATACTAGCCCATCCAGTTCATTTAACAACCAAAATAACATAGTTTATATTTTTATACATACTAAAAAGTTTATATTTTACAAGTAGTTTGTGTTTTTATAATGAAAAGTTGGGATTACATGTAACTTTATGTATGCAAATGAAAGAAATTCAATGTTTTGTCTGAATTACAGAGCTACTCTGTGTTTTTAATATAGCATTACTGACTATTGTTCATTTGTAATCTGAATGGGGAAAATACTGAAAAATACTTGCACACTCTTGATGTTCAATGTTTACATATGTGTAGAACAGAACTTTAAAAAATAATGAAAATTTTAAAAGATTTTAGAATGAAGGAGAGAAAGAGAAGTCACTGAAATTGCTAACAGTTTACCTATGTCTGCTGTGGCTCTATATGTGAAGCAACATATTTTGTTTTCTGCAAATTAAGGCACATTTTAAAGAATTTTTATACTGCAAAATTGAGGTAAGAAAATATATCTATACTTTATTCAGTTTGGATAAGTATGCAGTGTAAATTGAGAAATATATCAATTTTATTACACATTTTGTGATTTTAAAAGTTTGCTAACTGCTAAAAAAGATTATTTATAACCTAATTAAATACATCTTTCATGTTAACAGCATCAGCCAGTCAGTTCTATATGGACTATACAGATTGGATTTATAGAGGCATAAGTCCTGATACTGGTAATAGTTTATAAATATTTTCAATTAAAATAATAAATAAAAGTACATGGGGAAAAATACATGGAGATGCAGATGACAACATTGTTGTTAACTGAGCAAAGGGAACACATATATATGTGTTAAGTAGTTGAAAATTGGAGCACAAACATTAATTTGTTTTCCATATTCCAGGCTTTCTTGGGTCACCAGAGGTCTATATGTACTCTTAATTATTGCATAAAATCAGAACAAAAAGTTGCCTTGGCGTTGTATCTCATGCCAAGACACATTTCATTTAAGAGCAACTTAAGAGTGCTGTCTAATTGTGTTCAGAGGTGAGATGAGATAAACTAAAGGTCTGTAACCTTCCTCCCCTGCTTCCCACAAATTTAGCAGCTCTAGTAATACATCTGAATTAAAGAAAAGGTCCTCTGATCTTTGTGGTTATTTTGCAGAGACCAGAGAAGCAATTTAAATGCTGCATTTATATAGCATTCCTTCATTCATTCAATCATTCATGGATGGTCTGGTCTGACCGTGACAAAGAGATAATGATGTATTCCCTACCAGATCACGTTGCCATTGCTTCAAGAAGAAACTCATATCTGGAGTGTGTCCACTGTCTCAGGTTGGGCAAAGAATAATATTGATGTATATTATTTATATATCAAGAAAAATAAGGCAGCTGACTGTCTTTTGACAGAATAAAAAAGAGCAAATAGGAAATAAGGAAACAAATGGTGCTGAATAAACACCCCGATTCAAGGCCTGGAAAAACAGTTTGTAGTTTACAGTTTAGCAGTTTGTAGAAAGTCAAAAGAATGGGAGCAATATAAATTTCGGGGGGGGGGACAAAATTATACAAGTCAGGAGTCATCACCAAGAAGGCAAGCTTCCTAAGTCCAAAAGATGACACTGCTTAATTGAAGGAGCTTTGAGTTCGCCCACTCTGGCTGATCTCACTGGATGGACAGAAACATATGGAGACAGGTAGTCTTTCAAGTACATAGATAGGCCTATATGATGGAGGGCTTTATAGATGATAATTATATCCAGAAGCCAACTGCCAATGAATGCAGCTTGTGAAGAATTGGGGACACATGCACATATGTAACATAACCTTCTTTGTCCATGTCACTGCATTTTGGACTACCTGAAGTTTCTAAGTGGTTTTCAAAGGCAACCTCATGTAGAGGTTACAATAATCTAGTCAAGAGGTGACAAAGGCATGAGTGATTGTTTGAAGAGTCTCATGAGTTCAGGATTGGACACAATCTACTGTGCAAGGTGAACTGCACAAAAATCCTTATGAGCACACTTGTCTGTGTAGCTGTAAGTCCAAGAGGACTTTTGGATTGTACAATGGTCGCTCATGGGAAAGTGAAATCCATTAAATAATAAAGATGGAAAATCACTTTGATCCTGGGACTAGGGTAAGGAGATAAAACAAATAAAGGCACATAGTTTTGTCAGAATGAAGATTGAGTCTGGTCCTCTCATCAAGACCCATACAGCCTCCAGGCACAGGGTCAAGGCTTCTACAGTATCACTTAATTGGCCTGGGGTATAATTAGGTATTATCAACATATTGATTCTAAGTATATAATTTTTCCAATATTCCTAAAAAATAATCATCATATTAGTATAATATTTCTTTTCTTTTCAGTAATTTGGGTTCCCTTATCATCAATCCTGTTACAATCCTTATTTTAGTTTATTTCTCCCACCAAATTCTAAATATTCTTACTAGTGAAGATTTTCTCAATGATTAGTTTCATTTACACTGATTTGATTCTATTTTTTCCATATAAGCCATCTCACATTTTTACATTTCTTAATTGTCATTTATTAAAACAATGAGAATTGTATTAACTCAATGTTTGCAAAAAAGGATGTTTAGGCGAAAGAAGAAATCAACTAAAATTAATATATGGAATACAGATTATAGAAATCAATTGTTAAGGAGTGTTTTTACAAATGTAACCCAGACAACACATTGTTTACCAATTATTGAGTGACTTATGCTTTGTTAAAAAAATCAATAAAATATAATATTAAAAAAACATATTGATTCTACTGGTGGATGGCCACACCAACCAGCTGCATGTAAAGGTTAGGAGGAGAGAAAGTTAATTCTTGAGGCATCCGAACAAGTGAAAGCAACAGGTGTGATGTCTCATTCCTTGTCAACTTTTATTTATTTAATGTATTAAAATGTCTTGCAATTCTTCAGTTAGGAAGCACAAAATTAAAATGTTCACAGTGAATACAAGTAAATTAATATGAATCAAACAGTAACAATATCATATCATTAACCTCTTCAAGCACTCTGGAATAATTTGATTTTTACCTAACTTCTAGGAGCCTATTACTGATGGAACTAATCTTGCCCCACAAGGCATTCCAGAGAGTTGAGAGCATAATGGAGAAACAAGAGAAAAAATATCTCCAGGCTTCAGCTCTTTTCAGTTCCTGGAAATGACCATTACTAGTAGGTTTCCTCAAAACATCTCAGATAAATGGAATTTGGTTGAGAGAGGTACCTAGGTACCAAGCCATAACAAAGCTTTGAGGATTAAAATCAGCACTTGAATTATACAGGGGAACCAATTAGTAAACAGTTCTTGGCCACAAAATTGTTGTAAAATAGCCATAGTGCTGCATGCCTGCCAATAGACAAGCTACCACATTTTGAACCAATTTGTTACCTCAAGGGCCACTAGGTAGACAGCCAGGCAGAGAGATTAATGCATGAATATTTCTGTATTAAATTACAAAGGAACAAAATTAGAAACACTTAACACAAACCTGAATAAGCAACAGGGACATTTTATCTGTTTGAGGATGTGGAGGCTATTATACTTAGTTCCATATCAGCTACAATAATAATTGAACCTGTTGTGGTAGTGAAATTTGGCTTTTCCTTCACAGTGGCTGGCCCATCGCTGCAGACCACGAATCACTTACATTGTTGTTCCAGCTTCTAGTTGTAAGAGCTGGACGCAGGCTGTTGTTACAATGGCACCAAGCAAAAGGTTGCCACTGGATTAACGGTAATAACAAGTGTTTAGCTTCCATCTTAGTGCGAAGCTATCATCTTGCTACAAATGTAGTCTAAAAGAATAAATGCAAATAAACACTTGGAAAAGGACTTTGTAATGTAACCTATAACTGGCATTACAAAATGTAGAACTGGATGAAGTGCCGTTTAGAATGAAAATTCAGATAGAGCCCTGACCTTTACTGATCTTTATAAAATAGTGCACCAGAATACATCTTGAAGTTCAGAATAATTTAAAAAATTTCCACACAGTATGGGGGAAAGAAGGGATACTTGTCTTTCTCTTACATATTTAAAGGCTAGTTTGGGAAGAGCTGAGTATAAAATAGTTTATGGTCTCTGAGGGAAATGTGTTTTTGCTTTGTTTGTTTTGCTTTGATTTACTTTGGTGAATTTTATCTGTTAGATTCTTTTACTCTAGCAGACTACAAATCGGAAAATAGAATGGCAAGGCTGTATATGTACACACACATTTTATTTCCAATTTAAGATTGATTTGGAGGGGGGAATTTCATAGATGGAATGATAAAAGAAATTGCTTGTTTTTTTTTCTAAGAGGAAAATGGGATAGATAATTTATACTGAACCGAACCAACTGATAAGATAATACATATATTAGAGAAATGTAAAAGTGAAACATGCTATACTATTCTCCTTGTCCCTTCTTTAAAAATTAAAAAAATGAATTAGAGTTTTATTAGAGCAAACCAAGACACAGAGTCCCTGGAGAATATCAGAATATTTTTTGGGAAAATATAGATTAAAGTAATCATATTTAAATATTTGTCTTCTTGAGCCATATACTTTAGATTTGTTCGTATATGTGCGTGTCTCTTTGCATTTATGTGATGGTAGTTTTGGGTTAAGCAGATTCTTTGCCCAGTGGATTGCATCTTGTGTTTAAATAAAATCAGAATGCAATTAAGAGTAAATGCTTTCAAGCTGATTCTAAATAAAGAGGTCATTGTGCGGTTTGCACATAAAGCTAACTATTTGTGTGCAAATATGCCTCCTCTACTTAAGTACTTTGGCCACCTAATGAGAAGGAAGGACTCACTGGAGGAGGGCCTAATGCTGGGGAAGATTGAGGGCAATAGAAGAAGGGACGACAGAGAATGAGGTGGCTGGATGGAGTCAATGAAGCGGTAGGCGTGAGCTTAAATGGACTCCAGAAATAATAATAATAATAATAATAATAATAATAATAATAGTGATAATAATAATAATAAAGTTGGAAGGGACCTTGGAGGTCATCGAGTCCAACCCCTTGCTCAGGCAGGAAACCCTACACCATTTCGGACAAATGGCTGTCCAGTCTTTTCTTAAAAACTTCCATTGTTGGAACATTCACTGCTTCTGGAGGCAGGTTGTTCCATTGGTTAATGGTTCTAACTGTCAGGAAGTTTCTCCTTAGTTCTAGGTTGGAGGAACATTGTCCATGGAGTCGCAATGGGTCAGACACAACTTCGCAACTAACAACAACAACAATGCCACCTCTCTTTAAAGATTTGGCAAGAAGGATAGGGTGGGTTGTTATTGGGTGGTGTTCTAGCACCCAAACTTTCAGAGTGCTGAGTAAGAAGTAGGTATAGTTCCATATAGTTCTGCCATGCAGAAATTAATGAGATTTTATCCAATGCATACTAATATTTTAGGTATTATATGTGAATCACAGTACATATTTTAATGCAATAACTATTACAGCATCTGCTGTCCTAACTACTTTTCCATTCTGGATTAGCTATTATATAGTACATGCAAAGAGATAAGGGTGTGAAAAAGCTTACAATCAATTATAAGTGTTAGTCATACATCACTTGCTGGATTGTACTACTTTTTCTCGTACTCAGCAATATAGTTAATCACAAGTAATTCATTCATATTAATGCTGATTGGCTCAGACTCAATCAGTTCTCTACTATAAATTGTTCCTGTCGCCATACATAACTTATGCCTATTTGTTTTAGGGTTCCTTTAAAATTTCCCTGAAAATTTTGTGAGATTTTCATTGTTTTGTCATTGTGCTTACATTTAGGATAATCTTTTGAAAGATTACATGACTGATTGTAAATCAGGCTGAATTCCTCTGAGATAACAGAATCACTTGAATTATTTCTTATGCCTTCCTATTGGCATTCCCTTTTAACAATTTCAAAGACAGATAAATCCTATTGTCACTGTAGAATACATGGTTCATAAAGATTTGCAGAAAGTTAGCTTGTTTCTGCTTTGCATTTTTCAACTTCATTACTCTAATTTCAACTTCATTAGTCTAATTTCAGTTGAAAACCATAAAGTTCTGTTTTATTTTGGGGGAGAGGCTACCTTGAAGTCACTCTTGATTCCTGGCAACTGCCTGGATAAATTTCTGCAGATTGTTTTTGGCAAGATTTCAAAAGTGGTTTGCCATTGCTTCCTTCCTAGAGCTGAGAGTGGCTGGCCCAAGGGTACCCAGCTCTCCTTAGGCCTGAGACAGGACTAAAACTCATGGTTTTTCCCATTTCTAGTCTAAAGCCTGAATCACTACACCAAATTAGCTCTTTATTACTTGAATATTAATTATTATTATTATTATTTATTAAATTTCTATGCCGCCCTATTCCGGGAACTCAGGGCGGTTCACAGCATAAATAGAAATCCAATATAAAAAAGTACATAATACATATATAAAAAATACATATATAAAAAAGAGAACCCCTAAATTAAGAAACCATTCATTCAGCAAACGTGCACATAAACATACACTGGCTAGGGGCAAGATGTCAACCGCCCCAGGCCTGTCGGCAGAGATGTGTCTTAAGGAGTTTACGAAAGGCAGAGAGGGTAGGGGCGATACGGATCTCCGGGGGGAGTTGATTCCAGAGGGCCGGGGCCGCAACAGAGAAGGCCCTTCCCCTAGGCCCCGCCAGGTGACACTGTCTGGCTGACGGGACCTGGAGAAGGCCAACTCTGTGGGCCCTAACCGGTCGCTGGGTTTCGTGAGGCAGCAGGCGGTCCCGTAAGTAACCTGGTCCAATGCCATGTAGGGCTTTATAGGTCATAACCAACACTTTGAATAGGCAGCCAATGCAGCTCATGGAGTGATGCCGAAATGTGGGCATTTCTGGGCAGGCCCAACACTGCTCGCGCGGCTGCATTCTGCATTACCTGAAGTCTCCAAACGTTTTTCAAAGGTAGCCCCATGTAGAGAGCATTGCAGTAGTCTAGCCTCGAGGTGATAAGGGCATGAGTGACTGTGAGAAAAGACTCCTGGTCCAAATAGGGCCGCAACTGGTGCACCAGGCGAACCCGGGCAAATGTCCTCCTCGCCACAGCCGAAAAATGATGTTCCAAATTTAGCTGTGGATCGAGGAGGACACCCAAGTTGCGGACCTTCTCCAAGGGGGTCAAAAGCTCCCCCTTAATATTGTAAGACACACACACACACACACACAATTTTGAGCAAGATTATGTTAAAAAAACTTATCTACTTGCTGTGCAGCATGTCCTAAACACTTTCACTGCCACAAACTATCAACTCATATTTCATTGCAGAAATGTTTCATAAAACTTTAATGTCACATTATGCAAGAATAGTTATTGACAAGTATAATTGCTCACAGAAGTACAGTAGATGTAATGAGATTTATAATAGACTTCTGAAATAGAATCCTGTAGCCATGTACTTGCATCATACAAAATGTGGGTTGAAAAAAGCGGGCAGCAAAGGACAATCTGCATTCATTTTATAGAAATAGGAAACTTGCCATTATACTATTATCCTGTTATGTTGTTTCTTCCAGGGTAACGTAGGCACTCTTGGAATGGAAACATTATTTTTATATAAATTGTTCTTTTTTAAAATCAGTGACTTTATTCTCATGTCTGCTGAAAAAATGGCTTCTATGCATATATCGAATCTTCAGTGTGATTTTGACTTTCAGCCAAAGTGCCTGGTGTACTTATATCTAATTATATGCTTAAGGAAGCCTGTAAATTAGTAGAGTCAGCAGATATAATCCTATTTCAATTGGTATGTGTACAATTGAATGTTCATCCATGATTGTGTCAAGCACTAATCACGATGCATGGCTAGAATGTAATGTCTGAAACTTTAAAGGATTGTTGGATCCTATATGAGAAAATTATGCACAGAAATCAACATTCTATATCAGGAGTCCCCAACCTGTCTGTGGCCTATTGGCTACTAGGCCACAGGAATGGATGGCAAGTGCACACACATGTGCATGCACCCTCCCCACTCATGCTAGTACCATTTGCACATGCACTCGGGTGCTGGTGCTATGTTTGTGCATGTGTATGGGTGCTAGCAGCCCATTTATGCACACGCACGGGTGCCAGCACTGCCATCAGCATGAATGTGGGTGTGCGTGAATGCTTGCACATGCGCATGGATGCTAGCGCTGCTGTCATGCACACACCTGTTTTGCACATGAATATGCATGCGCTCACATGAACATACATTTCCCTTTTCCTCCTTTCCCTCTGGGCCACCAACACGAAAAGGTTGGGGAGCTCTGTTCTATATAAACATTATTGTTATTGTGGTAGAGGAGGAGTCTTTTCTTGACATGTTATCAAAATATGTTTTTAAGGAGTGTCTCAGAAGTCATACTGATCAAGCTGAAGTAAAAGTCATTCCAGAAAAACAAGTGGCTATAAGGAGATGGCTTCACGAAAGTTTTGAAATCAAGGACAAATTACTAATTGAATTCTATGATGCAAAATACTATAAAAGAACAAGTTCTCTGGGGAAAGTATTCATTGTAAATTAAGAGTTCAAAAAAGGTTGTCAATATGTTACTCAGACACTGTAGAAGGAAACTATATAAAAACATGGATATATAGGCTAACTGTGCTCAGTTTACATAAAAAAAATCTACTACACAGTTGGTGGCATTACTGTCCTGTTGTGCACATCACATCAAATTCTTCCCTAAATTTATAATCATTTTTACATAAAGATAAGAAATATAGCAATAGGCAGATAAAATTGACTACCTTAAAATTATTTAGATTATCTTAAAACATTGAAATAGATTACCCTACAATGGTTTACTCATGCGAAAATATACGCAGACTGTGATTCCTCAGTTATCTTTCTATAGTATATTATACAATCGCTGTTGCTCATGCACACACATGGTAAGGGATAGTCTTTTTACACAGGTAACATTTTATCTGATTGGGAATAGAACAGTGGTGAGATTCAAATATGTGACCAACCAGTTCTCTCTGTGGATGCCGCTTCCGGAAGGCCATTCTGGGCCTGGACAACAAAAAATTAGCTAGTGGTTCTGCCAAACTGGTGCGAGCTGGTGCGAATCCCACCACTGGAATAGAATATAAAATAGAGATAATTGAAGAGAAGAAGGGAAGCATATTTTTTACAGCTTGTGGTTAGAATTCTGACCCTCAAAGGTCAGTGTTAAATGGATCCATCCAACATTTGGATGGGAAGAAAAGTAAGGAAAGGGCCCCTGAATAACTACTTTGCCACTCCTCATTGGATGAGTTTACCCATTGATTTACTAAAATGATGGTCTTTTGGAGACATCCAAGCTACTAAAGGGATATAAAAAGACTGTGCTTCCAAAGTCTAATAAAGTTACATCCTGGAGGGGATTGGTTCAGCTCTTACAAGTTTTATTAAATCCTATGGCTGCATTTCAGTGGAAGATCCTTGCTTGAGGACCACATTGTCCACTTTCAGGCTCTGACTTGATTCAAAGTGATTTTTCTCAGGAATTAGCAAAAAGACTAGTTAGAAAGGTTGTCTCTTTCTGTCTTTCATCTGAATGACTTCAGTTACAGATGGAGATGAAAAGAAGGAAAGAAGAGAGCATAGCCCAAAAGAGAGAGAGGGAGCAAGGAGAAACAAAGAAAGAAATTGAGTTTCCTATCTCATATGTCCTAAGAGATTTCTGCCTGAAGCAAATGTATTGCTAATCCTATCTTGGAAAAATGGGTGAGAGAAGATATAAGATGGACAGGTTTAACAAAAGAGAGCATAAAAGAGATGGGAAATGGGAACAGACGGAGCCAGATGACTAGAATTTGGTTATTGGCTTTCCTCCTGCCTTGAGCAAAAAAGTTGATTCCTTTTTAATTAACTAGTGAGAAGGAAGAAATGATGGGGAATTTAAAAACATATTACCTACACAAGAAAAGTGTATGGTTCTGACAGTAGTAGCTTATTCATGTTTACTTTTACTAAAGCCCAGCAATTTGTGATACAAATGGACAGAAACATTTATACAGTCTTAATTTGGAAGGGCCATCCTTGGATTCTTTGAAATATTTTTCTTCCCTGTTGCTGTTAGAATTGTTGTACCATTGAAGGCACCTCACTTTTCTTCCAGTAGAATCTTTTACTCAACTAGTCCTATCTACATAAGGGCCTCAGCTTAATCAAAAAGAGGAACTATTTTCTGCATCTGGCACTTTTGATTTCCTGGCCATAATAGTGAGCAAACAGTAAGCCAAATTGGAGGCATTTTTAGGAAATGAGGGAGAAAATCATGTCATATATCAACGATATCACCCATGATTTGCTGCACTGGATGGTGGTGAAAGCCAGAACTAGATTGTTGGCTTTCATGCTGTTTGTTTTAAGTTAGCTAGAGATTGCTGGACATTTGCCTTTTCTTCCTCTGATGAAAAGTAATCCAGATAGACCGTGATGATAGAATGCCCAAGATATATAACTGCTGTATTAAACTGGGCATTGATAGACATATAAAAAAACTGATTGCAAAGTAAATGAAATTTGCTGCTTAACTGCCCACAATTGCCCTCAGGAGGAATGGTGAATTGCATATTTTTATCTAACGCTTTTGGCACTACAGGTCTGAAAATAATTTTTGTTGCCATCTCATAATGTACCCTTTCAAATTTCCTATGGCAACTGAGTCATAATACACAATAGGACGAGACGCTTCCATCTCCCCTTAATAAAGATCCCATCAGTTCCCAGAGCCGCTTGGTCCTTAGTCCATGGGGTACAATTTTGAGGCTTGCTTTCATATAGCCAGCCTGCCTCTGTCTTGCTATTACTCCTCAGTTTGGGTGTATCATGTTGCTCTTGTAATGACAAGGGAGGAAAAAAATATATCTTCTTCATGATAGGCATTTGATATATAGAGTTTTAAACCTGTTCTAATAGCTCCAGTTAATCTTCTTTCCTGAGTAAGAAAGTTGAGGCCATTTATTCTTGCCCTAGTATAATGTATATTCTAAAACCTCTGCTACTATCTGCTGAATCCTTACCAAGCTGACAGCATTCACATAATAAATGGATATTCATAATCTGAATGAAAGTCAAAGCAATGTGAGGCACTAGAGGAAACAATAACTGCCCTGAACAGAAAGTCAACAATAACTGCTGCTAGCTTTGAGATAATAATTGTTCTGCAGATGTATTTTGAAAAGCAGTAGGCTCAGCTATATTCTTGATCAGTATGAGATTTGCCGAGATCTGCCGAGGTGGGTCTGTTGCACTAACAACTTAATAAAAGGAGTTGAGGCAAGTTTTGCTTGCTGACCACATTTACTTTTTAAAGTGCTGCTAAGTAATGAGAAGTGTGGTCCTGACAATGGCTCCCCGAATGCCCTGATCACTTAATGTCTAGACTGCCATGACACACAACACATAATATACCTTTGAAGATAACTTGGAAGCTTCAGTTGGTTCACAGCACAGTGGACAGTCTGTTAACCAAATGATAGAAGATGAGCTATGTAAAACCTAAGCTATGACTGCTGTACTGGTTACTAAGTTGCTTCTGGATTCAATTAAAAACCATGGATATTGTGTTTAAAGCCCTATATGGCTTGCCTCTTGGTACTTGCCAGACCATCTCTCCCATTAAGATTTGACTCACCCTGTGCATTCTAGGATAGAGATTCCAACCCCTCAAAGTGTGAAGGGGCCTGCAATGCATCCTTATAGTTGCTGCCCTCATGCTTTGGAACAGTTTGTGTTTCAAGCTCCAGAATATTCCTAACCTCCTGGTCTTTAGGAAATGCTTAAAATCTGGCTGTTCTGTAGACCATTGACTACTATTAGGACTGCCATAAGTTGTTATTATTTAGCAAATTATTATCTCATTTTTCAATTAAGTTCTGTATATTTGGAATGAGACATTTCCTGAAAACCACCTTGAGTCCATGGAATTGGGTGATATATGCAATACTCTATAAATAAAAAAGTGGATATTTAGTCCAGTTGTAAAATAAAATTGATAATTATCATTTTATTAGAAATGAAGCCATAATGATTTGGGGTTTAGGTTTCAACTAAGATTACCGATCTTTGAAGACATAGAAAATAGTTATACCTTTTTTGTGTCTCTTTAGCGAAAAGAAAGTAGGATGCAAGAAGTGTTGGCTTTTTTCATTTGCTGCCAGCTGGACTTTCAGCAGCAATAAATATACATCCAAAACCTGGTCATGAAATGAATGGATTCATTTTTGATAATACAACTTGTTGGCAAAGGAGATTCATTGGGATTTGGAATCACAGTAGAGAAAGCAGTAGAGAAAACTTCCCTTCTACGATATCAGGTTAAATGTCCTACAGTTGCTTTTTTATTAGAGTGCAAAATAAATAAAACTGCTAGATACAGTGTGTCTTTAAAGTAACATGCAAGCTGGTATCCCCTATTAAAAAAATATGGTTGACGTAATTAGAACAGGTAGATATACAGTATGTTAAGACACCCAGTTTAGGAACATTTGTCTTGAGGTGGAGTGAGAAGATGTTTCTCATCCCTAACTCATCTTTAAATCCCTTTGGCATAGTTGGTCCTATCTGAATTTCAGGAAACATATTTATTTCTAATTTCAAATAAAATAGTAATGCTTCTTAAAATTGAGGCCACTCTACCAAGTTCGATGTTCCAAAGATACGTAAAAGATACGTAAAACCCTAATCATAATATTGTTAACTCTAACCAGGAACCAAATGCAGTGTACAAAGATGTGTCCTAGATAGCTATTCTAAGTTGATCTAATGAGTAGCACGTAGCATCAGAACAAACATGATGAATGATACTTTGGAAATAAATCAGTATTCAACATTTTGTTTTACTCAGTTCTTCTTTGCTTATACTTTTATCAGGTAGTGTCTTTCCCCATATCTCAAATACGCGAGATGACCAGATATAAATCATAACCTGAAATGGACTTGATATCACATTTCTCCACTGAATGCCTCTTTTGTGCTGTTCAGCTGTCGTAGCAATACAGTCACTAGTTATAAATGACTTTTTAAATGTCAGATCAGCAAGCTGAAAATTTATTGTACCTTTCCTCTCCCTCACATTTCCTTGCATTGTTTTTGTAGAGCGTGATGAATGTGACAGTGGACAGCACAACTGTGATGAGAATGCAATCTGTACCAATACAATCAGAGGACATCGTTGCACCTGCAAACCTGGATATGTGGGGAATGGGACCATCTGCCGAGGTGGGTCTGTTGCACTAACAACTTAATGAAAGGAGTTGAGGCTATTAATATTTTCTGACAGTTGCCTAAGTTCAGGCAGTTTGAGACCTGGGTAGGGCTAGAAATTCCCACTCTGATTTATTATCTGGCAACTCCAATATGCGCAGCCATTATGCGAATTGATTTGTGCATAATTTGCTACTGGGGAAAGATATTCTGAGGCCCTTTCAATTTACTGCTTGTGCTTATTGCCATTTAGCATAGTGTATTAATTCATTTCATTGTTGTGCAAATTGCATTTTTAAGCACTGTGGTATCATGGACCCCCCTGTTATCTTTTAGGCTAGGTACACATGGCTTTTAAGCAAGGGTAACTGCCTTTTAAACAAGATCCATGCTGGTTTTTAAAAGGTGACTATATTTTTCGATGGTTCCAAAAAAAAAAAAAAAAGGTTCCAAAAGTGGGTGAATATGAAAAGTGGCAGATGGACAGCAATTATTTCATTCTTTAGCGCAGTTTGTTTTACAATGCACTAATATGCTAGTAGTCTGCAGTTCAGAGATACCATTGTTGTTGTAAGTAGAATGCATATTCCTAACACGAAGAGGACACCAAATGAGGAAGGTTGCATCAAATCATATATCATTAGTGACCAACCATAACATCATGTATTTTTCTCAGTTAACCCATATCCACAAAGTATTCTGGTATCTGTTGACATGGAAGCATGGCACAAAGCCTTAAAGCACACTAGCATGTTTGAAGGCAATAATCTTAACACCAATTTTTTTTAAAAAAACCTATAATAATCAGTACATGCTGAAAGAAAAACCTAATCTGACACAAGTTTCCAGGACAAGATAATTCAAAATTGGCATTCATACATACATGGTAACATCTGTATATATTATAACTTAACTCTTTCCAGACCCAGATCTATAATGATGCTATGATAAGTATCCATAAGAAACAGCTGGAAGAATAATTCCTTTTGGTGCAAAAAGTGTTTGTTTTAGAACAACCTGGCACTAATTATTCACACTAGCAGTCCATACAGAAATGTATTAAGAAAGCTAGAAACATCAATTGGATAAATAAAATAAATATGAGGCTACTTAACCCTTATTATTTTGTTTGCTACTTCTGTAACTATGGCCTTAGTAAAGGAGGCCCCCTATAATACTTCAAATAATATAATAAACCATGAATAATAACAGAAAACCAAATCAATAAACTTGATTGATTGATTATGTGCCATCAAATCATTGCTGATTCTTAGTGACTACATATTAATAGCAATAAGTTGAATACTGACCCTGAAGCTCCAATATATATTTACTCCTGAAAAAGTTTGAATTACAGTAGTGGCCATAATTGTGGAAACCTTTTGGGAAAAGTGTACAGTAGAAATGCCACCTTTGGTGACGTTTCCACCAATTTTTCTTCTAATTTCTTTATAACTGGGTGACCAGTCAACTCTTTGCACCATCACTTTAATTTTATTATGTTTTACAAGTTCACTAAATGAAAGAACACAAAAAACCCCAACCAACTTGATAGCGATCACATAACACACTGACAAATTCTTCCTCTCAGCTTCAATACATGACATCAATAACTGAATCCTACTGTGATCTGATTGGCTCATTGCCAAAAGAAGATGACACCTGATTGGTTCTTTAAACACTCATGCTTATTGGCTACAATCAGATGAAGGAAAGCTACCTGATATCAACCTAAGCAAATTGTGCTTCCTTTTTCTGGTTATTTGGTTATATGTTTTCATAGAATACAGTACAGATAATTGAACAAACTTTGTTGCATTACATTCTTGATTAAATTATCTTTCCATTGATACATAATTTTATGGTCCTACTCCAAAACAAAGTGGTGTTATTAGCCATCAAACCTCAAAAATACACTTTTCCCAAAAGGTTTCCACATTTTTGGCCACTACTGTAGATTCCTTTATCATTTTTTCTAAAAATCAGCCAGCTGCTAGATGTAGCAAGCTCACTTTGTCAGTTTTTTCTCCAGAGTAGGAATGGGCTATAAATTCTGTTTGATTTCTTTACCAGAACTAGCATACAAATTACTCGGGAGACACTCCTGAGGTATCCCAGCTATCACCCTTATTTTACTCTGGTAAAATACTTTACTGTGTTGATTCAATTTCTGTACCCCCAAAATAAGCTTTGGGACAATGTTGTAACTCAATTCTTCCTTTGGCTTCTGATGTTCCTTTTGCATTTTCATCTTCTGTTACTGTTTAGTTCATTTTTTGAACTTCTCACCACAGGCTTTAATGTCTTTGGGATAGCCTGCTGCCTTTGGTTCTAGTCATTAATTTGTTATTCCTAGTGCTGGATGCCCTCTGTTTCACAAAGGCAAAATATATAGGTTTAAGTTAATGAGCAACAGGAAATTATGAAAATGAATAATGGGACACTAAAAACCATGGACCACTCATATGTAATACTGTTCTAGTGCTTAATCTATAAAATAAGGAAACAAACAAAATTATTGGATTTTTTATTATTATTAGTGATATGATACTTTCATGTACCAGTTACAAATATTAGACTGGTGATTACTCAACACGTGATCATGGAACCCTTCCTACAGAAATCAGGCTACTCTTTTACTCATAATTATGTTTTACAGAGAAAATTAAGACTGGTTATTTCAGGGTTTTAATATTATTTTCTGATTTTACTGCAGCAAATGTTCAGCCTGTTGTTTTTAATCATATAGCTGGAATAGCCTATATTTCTTAGCTTATTTTTTATTTTTTTACTTTATTGTTTTTTTCTCAATTTTTCATATCTTCTCAGGTGTTGGGTTGGTAGAGGAATAATTTTTAGATGTGTCAAAAATGTATCTTAAAATTTCCTATAATCCTTTTTTTTTAAGAAACTAATGTAGATAACTTGATTATGTATGCCATATAGAATGTTAATTACTTGCATGACGAAATAGTAGCTGAAGAGGACCAGTCTATGTAGTTTCCTATTGTTGTTTCAATAGATAACAAATGAATATATATATATATATATAGATCTTTGGTTCTTCGGGTTTTCTCCCACGTAGAATTTGAAGTGTCTTGGCGACGTTTCGACGAAGTCCCATTCGTCATCTTCAGGCTGGTGCTTTCAGCTTCATGTGTGATTGTAGCTGTTTCTTCCTTTTAACTGCCAGTGGGGGTTTGAACTGATTGGCTGGGAGCTCGGCTGTATTCTGATTGGGTAGAGGTGTGTTCTGATTGGTTAGGGGCTTAGCTGTGCTCTGATTGGATGGGGGGTTGGCTGTGCTCTGATTGGCTGGGGGAGTGTTCTGTTTGGGTGGGGGCTTTGTTGTGTTCAGGTTAGTCTGAGTTACAGGGGGATTAGAGATGGTGAGCTGCATAGCGTTTGGCTTCGCGTTCGTGGTCATGCCTCATCTTCATGGTGGGTGTCAGTTTGCTTCATGTATGGATTGGAGGGGTTTAAGGTGGCTAATGATGCAGCTGTGGTCTGGCTTCTGGTTTGTGGTCGTGCCTCATCATCGGTGTGGGTGTGGGTTTGCTTTTTGCCTGGATGTGTGGTGGTGACATCCTGTGTGGTTTTTGTGAGTGTAGGTCTGGTGTCATTCTTTGTGTTATGGGCTCGTTTGTCAATAAGGGCGGGTTTCCAAATGGCTGGTAGGCGGGAGGTATCATCTTGTTTGTTCATGCTGTGAGGGCGTTTTTCTATCTCGATGGCTTCTCTGATTATTCAGTTATTAAAGTGTTCAGTTTTGGCAATAGTTCTGGTCTTTTTGAAATCAATTTCATGTCCTGTGGCTTTAAGGTGTTGGACCAGGGAAGAAGTTGGTTCCTCTCTTTTGGCTGAGTTTTTGTGTTCTTCAATGCGTGCACTTATTCTTCTGTTGATTTGTCCGATGTATGTGGTGGGGCAAGCAGTACATGGGATTTCATATACTCCTTGATTTTCTAACTCAATTTTGTCTTTAGGGTTTCTTAGGATGGTGGATATTTTTCTGTTTGTGCAGAATGCTGTCTTGATGTTATGTTTGTGCAGGATCTTGCTGATCCTGTCTGTGGTGCCTTTTATGTATGGGAGGAGGGCTTTGTCATTTTCTTGTTCTCTGTCTTGGATTTTAGTGGGAGTTTCTTTTTGGATTAAGTTGGAAATCTTATTTCTTTGGAATCCGTTGGATGTTAGTACATTAGTGAGAGTGTGTAGTTCGGTTTTTAGGTGTTGTTCATCAGCTAGGCATTTGGTTCTGGAGATGAGTGTCTTGGCTACGGAGTTGATCTGTGCTGGGTGGTGGTGTGAGAGTGCGTGCAGATAGCGGTTTGTGTGTGCTTTCTTCTGGTAGATGGTGTGTCCTAGGGAGCCATTGGATACCATAGTCCTCCATTATCTCCATCAATTTCCTTGCTGATTGTGCTGGTTGATGGAGATAATGGAGGACTATGGTAGGGTGTCAGGCTTCAAAGTAAATATATCAAAAACAAAGATGCTAGTCAAAAACCTAGACAACAAAGCAAAACGGAACCTGGAAAGAATAACGGGTTGTGAAATAGTCAAGAAAGTCAAATACTTAGGAGTGGAGATAGAATCAACAAATGCGAAATTATACAAGAATAACTACGAGGTCCTGTGGAATAAGATACAAGCAGACCTGGAAAGGTGGAAATCACTATGTCTGTCCCTGCTCAGCAGGATAGCGACAGTAAAGATGAATGTATTACCCAGATTTTTATTTCTCTTTCAAATGCTACCCATACTCTATATAAGAAGCTTCTAAATGAAAAAAACTTCTTGGATGAGAAGTGAAACATTTTCAAAGAAAAAAAACAAGAAAGTCCAGTTGCCTTTTAAAGAAGTGGGATTTGATTGAGAATCTCCACAGACAGTTGTGTATACTGCAATCAGAAATTGAATATCAGTGACACTTTGTGTTTTTGATGACTATCTAAGATTATACACCAATTTGAAATAGATAAAACATGCAAACAAGATGTACTATTTGTGTTTTGGAGACTAGAGTGACAACATTGTAAATATCAAGGAGGAAAATGTAGTTGGATTTTTTGACATAGGAAACTTAAATGGTGTAGGAAGTTCAAATGAAGCAGGAAAACGACTTAATTTCTGCCAGTCAAACGATTTGTTTATTGTTAATACAATCTTCAAATAATCAGATGATGCCTATCACCAGATGTACTAAAGACAAATTAAATTGACTATATTATTGGTAGAAGGAGATGCAGCAAAATTGTGACCAGGGATGACTGTGGAACAGATAACAGATTATCGACATGCAAGTTCTAAATTAAGCTAGAAAAGAAGAAGAAAATCAATCAGTTTCCACAATAGATCTTGAGCACGTAGCCACCATTTTCAAAGAATGCATTAGGAATCACTTTAAAATTCTGATTAGTTGGGAACTAGACCAACCAGAGGAAGTACTGCATCAAATCAAATAAGTTCTTAAGGTTGATCCAGAAAAGAGAGTGGTAAAGTTCAAGAAAGAGAAGAAAAGCAACAAGTTCTCAGAACAAGTGGTGAAAATTGCCAAGAAGAGAAGAGAAGCCAAAGCTAAGCAAAAGACGATATCAGGAAGGAACTTAGCAAATAAATTTTGACAGCTGTTAGAAGAAACAAGAAACAATATTCAAATAAGATTGAAGGTGAAAGAAGTACACAAAATTATGTACATTAGAGATGTCAGCACCCAAGATGCTTTAGAAGATATCAACTAAGCAATGTCAGCAAAGCAAATCCCAGAATTTGGGAATGACACAGTAGCCAACAAATTGACATGTTCTATTAAGGTGACTTAATAGAACATGCAGACTATCATACAATATCCTTAATTTTCCAAACTAGCAAAATAATACCTAGCATCATCCAGTACAGATTAGAGTCCTGTATTCAAGTGGACATACCAGATATTCAATCTGGCATTAGAAAAGGATGTGGAACATGATACATTATTGCTGGTGCACATTGGATAATTGAGAAAGCCAAAGAATTACAAAAGGTTGTCAGGATATCTTTTACTGATTATAGAAAGTCTTCAGTTATATTGATCATATCAAGCTGTTGAATGTGATTAGAAGAATGGGAATCTCAGAATATCCCATTGTTCTCATGCAAAGTTTATGGGTCAGGAAGCCATATACAGACAGAACATGGTGAAACAGCCTCACTCCAGGCTGGCAAATGACAGAGCTAAGTTGCTTACTTTCTCCTTATTTATTCAACCTAAATCTCCTGTTTGATTATTGCTTTATACATTTATCCTTTACAAAGAAAACTACCGTACATATGGATGGAACACAATCAACCATGTCTAAATTATGACTAATAATTTTACATGAAACCTGGAAGTGAAACAAATATATACTTTAAAAGTATTAATTAAAATAGTGAGATAACATTTACTTAACCTTTTACATTGAACCACATTAACAACCCAAATAAGAACGTTGAGGAGCGACTTACATTTTCTCCTGCCCCTCCTCTCTCTCCCCTTGCAAATTTAATATTAATGGTTTCAGTTAAAATCAAAACCAAGATGTGTTGAATATTGCTACATAAAGATATAAAAAGAAATCTCTTTGTTCCATTTAACCAATTTACATTACATTTCATTGATCTCACTGGTGAGTAACCTTTTGATGCCATGTTTTTCCTTTGAGAGATTGGAATTTTCTTTGCTGTATAAAACCAATTCTATTTTAGTGTTTACATTACATATTTTTAATATGCATTTTGGATTTTTTTTGTAGCTAATCAGGGTTTTATGCAATTGTATGATAGATAACATTTAGTACATTCCCAAAAAATGAACGCATAGAAGTGCTTTAAGATCAAAAGAGTAAGTGCATCAAAAACAATGCCTTCAAACCTTTTGTAATCATACCATATTTTATCACTAAATTAAAGCTTAAGAAATCCCAGCTCCCTGTCCTCCAATGAATGATTCCAAGGAAACTGTCCAGCCTTCTTTATGTGGACAGCATAATCTTTTTATTACATGTGTAAATGGGTTTGAGACATCTACTTTCAGCGTTGGGGAATTATCCTAAAATAAGCTTAGTTAATCACCAAATATTATGGGATCAGAGTCTTTTCCCCCCTAGGTAATAAATAAAAAATTGTATGGAGGATTTATGACTGGATTATAAAACAAGCTATATCATACTGTTTCATAGGGATTTTGTTTTCTGACACAACAGATGGTATGAAAATTTTTATCCTGTTAGTACGAATGCAGAAGAGTCAATTAATGTCATATTAATATTTCAGAGGCAAGATGGTTCAGGTGAATATTCACTGTCTGAAAATCCTTCATAGCAAATTATATTCACAAATCTTTTTGGTGGTAGAAATTCAAGAACATTGGGCGGTATCAAAATAATGCTTTCTTCTGACAGATTGACATCCAAAAATAAAATGTATTTCTCCTCCTTCAGCCCCACCCCATCTGTTCATAAATAATGGGTGATTCTCTTTGAACAAAATGATGGGAAGGGACTGCAGGTGGAAAAAAGGAAGAAAAATTCTCTTATTTGATTGGAAATAATCACTGACATTTTAGATATGAACAATACCTAATAGAATTCTGAATAACATAGAATATTACCATGTGCTGAATTCCAGGAATAGCCACCTATGTTGCTGTTTAACCTGTTACTTAAATTAGAAACTGGGATAGTGTTTATTACAATGCTTACAATCATATTTATAGGAACAGGTAGAGAAAAAAAATGTAAGTGTTTAGCTTTCTTTAATGCTAATTTCTTTTTTTTTTTCAAATATGAATGTGTTTCCTTGATTTGTAAACACACACATAAAAAATAGGAGATTCGTATGCATTTCTACATACATTATGAACTTTTCTTCCAATTTTTTTCCAAGCAATTTGCATATCTTTTAAAGAAGTCTTTAGTGGTAAGGAATTTTCATTGACATGTGTTGGAAAACAAACTCTGTTAAGTATGATCTTACTGGGTATGTTCATTTCTACAACAAATGGGTAGAGGTTTTACAGCAGGTGGTTCAAACTTGAAATAAGGAGAAAGGTCCAAACCATGACTGCTATTAAACAGTGGAATAGCCTACTTCCTGGCACCATAAATGTTCCCTCAATAAAGGACTTCACCAAGGTTTGGATAGCTATCTGATTGGGATGGCATGATGTCTTCTTGGGCTAGGATTGGATTAGAAAATCCCTGAGGTCCTATATAAGTATTTCTCAATACAGTAACACACACACACACACACACACACACACACACACACACACACACACAAACACATGAGTTCTCCCCATTTCCTATATGTGTCTTTTTGTTGATTTTATTAAAGCTTAGTGTAAGATAAAACACAAATAGAAACAAAAGTGAAAGAAGAAAGACGGGAAGTACAGTGAGAAGGAAAGAAAAAAAGAGTAGTGACTTCTTTTTTCAGTGCAGTAGAATACAAAAAAAAAAAAAATTACCAGCTTAGTCTTTTGCTTTACATTTCTAAATAATTTAAGCTATTTCTGTAACAACAAAGTCATCAACATCTAAAATCAACATTTCATTTTTTGCCATCCATTTTTCTATTGTGGGAATCACTCTCTCTTTTCATCTTCGTATAAATGACATTCTCGCTCCTGTCAAAATATATTGTAACAAAGTGCCAAATTTTCTTTCAAGCTCTTTATACATCAAACCTAGAAGAAAAAATTCTGATTTCATTATATATATACTATATATATTGTGGTTATATGTACATTTTTTTGTACATTCCTATTGGTATGCATTTTTGTTATATATTCTCTATGAGTAGTTTTGCTACTAAACAAACTTTCAACTGGGAATTTGAACCACAAATCACCTGTTGAAAACAGATGTGATTCTGACCTCCCCTAGCCTCACAACTTCATTTACAAGATGCATAGTAAACCAATTGTTTGTACCTCCATCAGCTTAATGTGATTTGTAATCCTACTACTTTCTTTAAGTTTCTCACTTTATGCAACAATTTTAAGATTTTATATATATTGCAGCCTTTATTCAGGATAGAAGTTAACTGAAGAATATAATAGTTTCTGGTTTTGTAAATAGTATATACATAAGGTTAGTATTTCACTCTTCTGTGCTTATATTATAATGAGGTTGAAGTTTCAAGGTTTAAATATATATCCCTTTAGTTCAAACTGAGAAAAAATGTTTATTATCTTTAATATACTGTGTGAAAATGTAACTTTATATTAAAGTTAAAATGCATATTATCAGAAACTGGAGAAAGTGACTTTTCACATAATAATATTTAGTGAAGGTAACTTTTTTTAAAAATGTAATGAATAAACTCAATGAATTTCAAATTTCAGAAAATATTTCAGATTACCATTCAATATTTCTTGTATTAGTGTATTAGGCATCTGATCTTGCTCCAATCTAGTTTTCAAAGTTCTAACATTATACTTCAGGTACAAAATATTAAATTAAAAAACATGCTCCTTTAAAAAGATATTTATGGATAAATATTTATGGATAATCACACCAAACTGAAATTAGATTTATTTGTTTTTTTTGCCATTTCTTGGGAAACAAAAAAGCCAAACATTTTCCCAAAGTTTCTTTTGTGCTCAATAACTCCGATTTGTTTTTGGAGTAGGGTGGGAATGCTATCTCAATTTTAGTTAATATCAGGAGAATATATGTTGCATACTCTTTTTCTCTTTACAAACCAAGACATTGGTTCCCCCCCATTTTTGCTTTGTTTTTTTAAATTGATTTTAAACTTTGTCACTCTTCATTGCTTCACAGCCCTTGAAAATGATGGATGTATCTATTTGCTGGGAGGAATTTTAGAAAGGCAATATTGTTCTTATATTGTCCCTTTATAAATTGTAGACCACCTATTATCCCAGAATTTATTTTCTTTACTACTTTTTAATCACAGAAAAAAGGACATCAATATTATTTGTTTCTCTTTACAAAATAGTTGAAAAATGCTGGAGAATCTGCTGCGACATGGAAGGGCAAAATCAGTAAATGTTGATTTTCATTTTTGCTTGTGATCTGAAAAAAAGATATATAAAAATAGCTTCTCACTCTTCAGCAAAATGTTCAATTTTCAAGACAATCTGATAACAGTAAGCCTCCAAGAAGAACTGATAAACTATTCTGATTTCTAAATCCAATAGCCTAATTAAATGGAGGAAACTTAAAATCTTTCAATTGTTGGCACATTAAAACTTTCAGCTATCCCAGACACCATTACCAATGAAAATGGAAAACAGAATTTATAGTTCAACCTGATTCAAGACATACACTTCTCTCCTATGTTACATTTTTGTCTGTAGAGATTTCAGTATTAGGGTTTTGGGGACTTTCCATATTCTGTTGGAAGAAAAAACTTTAAAAATCATCTTGGAGATCATTGTTTTCAAAGTATATGATGTGGTTTTCTACTCTTTAAAGTAAGAAATACTGGCAAAATTATTTAATAATAATAATAAAGTTGGAAGGGACATTGGAGGTCATCAAGTCCAACCCCCTGCTCAGGCAGGAAACCCTACACCATTTTGGACAAATGGCTTTCCAGTCTCTTTTTAAAAACTTCCAGTGTTAGAGCATTCACTGCTTCTGGAGGCAGGTTAATGGTTCTAAGTGTCAGGAAGTATCTCCTTAGTTCTGTCCTTGATTAGTTTCCATCTGTTGCTTCTTGTCCTGCCTTCAGGCGCTTTGGAGAATAGCTTGTCTCCCTCTTCTTTGTGGCAGCCCCTGAGATATTGGAACACTGCTATCATGTCCCCCCTCGTCCTTCTCTTTGTTAAACTAGACATACCAAATTCTAGCAACCGTTCCTTATATATTTTAGCCTCCAGTCCCCTAATCATCTTTGTTGCTCTTCTCTGTGCTCTTTGTCATAGCAAAGTGCTGGAACCTTAGTTAACTAAGGAAAATATCAATGTGTCTTTCATTTGTGTATTAAGGCCATTATGGGTAGCATGGGAGAGCAGGGTGCAGCAAGAGCCTTCTTAGAAATGTCCAGGTACTTAATGTTGTTTTGTTCCTTGCTGTAGAAGTAAACAATCTTACTTAACATTGGCAAAAGTATTTGTCATTGGTGCTGTAAGGCTTATAAATTTCACCTACAACAACCAATGAAGGCAGTAACTCATCACTGATAATTTTAGACTCTGCAAGTGTGTGAGCTGCATTTATTCATATTTACTGCTTACAACTGAAAAATAAAATGTAGAAACTTTAGTGTGAATATTTTATTACATGTGACAGAATTTTGAGCTGTGTTTTCTTTTTTAAAAAAACCAAACAAAACAAATTGCAGTTAAGAACATAGGGTTTTATTCCCAATACATTATACTAAGAATATAATTATCTAACTTCTGGACACATGGCATGTTGCTATAATTATACTCAAATACTTAGAATGTATGGAACAAGATACAGTATGTCTAGTTTATGTCATTCAGTTTTTTTTTCATTTATCATTGTGAGCATACACAGCATTATGATTTAGAAATTGTAACACAGTCCGAAAACAATAACTTCAACCACTTATGCTAATGCATATCTGCACTTATTTTGCTTACCAAAAGTAAATTATACTACTCTTTCTGGTTGTGTTAAGGTATCTGAAACACTATGATCAAAATCTATTCTGTAACTGAGGTGTTTCCTAGTATTTTGTATCCCTAAATTCATTACATTTATTCTGTGGGCTTCAAAAGGCTCTTCCTTTTGCACAAACATTATTTGTCTTCACTTAGCTGGGCTATTTAAGCACTTTATTCCATCCATTTATGTGATTTGTGATGACACTATGATGTTGTGCGGTAGTGTCTAATTTAAATGAAATTACATGCACTTCACAAAGGACAGTAGAAAGGTTTCCCTTTAGTTTTGTGTTTTAACCAGGCATGGTGACCATGTCTTGTTCAGAAGACATTTGTTCTAGAAAGTGACTGAAATTCTACCTTGCATTTTCAGATGATTCTTTTTCAGCATGTATAACAAAGTCCATAGACATTTCTCCACACTAGAAAATTGTATTGGGATGGTAGAAAATAGTCACATCTTTCCGCATGATTTATAAACTAAAACTAAGCCTTATAAATATGCATTGATTTTATAATATCCTTTTTACTAGCTATACTATAATAATTTTTCTTATGATTGCCAAAATCACATATATATATGTGTGTGTGTGTGTGTGTATATATATATATACACACACACATACATACATACATACATACATATATAATCAGAGTTAGAGGCTATAAATGTTATATAATCAGAGACGTTATTGAAATCTTACATTACTGTCTTTTCATTGCAATCCATACTTTGGTAATCAGTCTCATTCAGTCATGTGGATGCTGCTCATTAAACTTTGGTAATTACATGTTTTAGAATGTCTGTCAGTGTTTTTACTGAGAAATCCTTCTACATCAAAGGTAATTATGTTGGATATGTCATTTATTGGCTGCTATGATATAGGAGGGGTGTTCAGGTTTCTTTATTTTCCTTTTTGCAGCTGTCATATAAAGAATTCAAGTAATGAATACCCTGTTATTGTTTCCAAAGTTTGATATGATATGCAATTTCTTTAGATTAATCTCATATTTAAATAAATCACAGAAGCTTATAGGTATAACTTGACTCCCATCACTGAACCAACCACCATTTTATTGCAGTCATAAAGCTGCTTTGACAACTTGCAAAAGATCGGTTTCTTGATGCTAAAATCATTCTTGATGCTAAAATATGGAAAATACCACCATGTTTTATATTTTCATTTGCCTTATCCACAATGCAAGAAAGATGTGATATAATAAAATATTCTCAAACTGCTGTCTTTGTTTTTCAATAGTTATAAATTAATTTAAAGGAAATCTATATTTGTTTATATTTTTAGTGCTTCTAGAAAACTGGTTTCTGCCAAATGGAATTTGAGAGTAATGTGAAACCTTTCCAATGAATTACTCTCTCATAAGATTCCAATGACCTTCTGTACTAAGCCCTTATATTAACTCTTCAACAGTCTCCCTGAGTAGACTTGGCTCCCCCATTCCAAACTCAGATTTTGCAGGGTTCTAGATCATGTCAACTAGCTCTGGAGAACAGGCTTCCCAATTCAATCCTTATCTACCCAGTTGGTATGGAAGGAGATCCCTGAACTTGACAATGACTCTATATACAAATGTAAGAGCGGAAAATGCAGTGTCACTTGTTTCTTCATGTATAAGGAAACTGTGACTGGTGCTATTTTGCCATTGTGAAGTTGCAAATCAAAGAAAAACTTCATGTGCTCTCTTTGTAACTGCTATATGCACTTTGACTTTGTATTAGTGGGTGCTGTGTGTTCTGCTAGAAACATAATCCACATTGGGATCAGGTTTGGGAATATCCAAACATAGGAGTTTAGGTCTGAGAACCTGTGGTCAGGCAGTGAGCAATGGAACATAATTAATTGTCAAAATCTTGACCTCTAGGTCAAGATTTTGGCAATTAGGTCTTGACCGGCTCTGGGAGATTCTGCTGAATGGAACAATGAGGGTGTTCTTGAGTGGTACCATTGTTCAAGCATTGCCTGAAGCTTTCTTCAAGAAGAAAGTTGGGGTTGAGATAAGTGCTCATTTATTCCTTGGTATGATTCTATTGTAAAGTGCTACTGATATAAAGGGAAAGTGAGAGTAAAGTATATATTATGCCAAATAACCTTGAAAATGCTTTTGATAAATGAACAGTTCCAGTTCAAGGACCAAATACTCCATGTACCAAGAACAGACTAGCGTTAGGGAGAATAATTATTTCAGAAATGCTCCTTGTTACATCCAGAACACAAGATCATGTCCTGCAACAAAATACACTTGTATTACATGGGTCAATAGGTACATGAGTGGAACGGCTTTTTTGTCCTAATTCTTCTGCTATTCATGCTTTTTGCCGAGGGTCTGATTGATTGCTTAGGGCACTCTAGCAAGAAAGAAAATTGATTAAAAAAATACAGAAATCAACTATGTAGAAATATATAGGTAAGTCTTCGGGCTGATTTTTGCTTAGTTTGTTCCCTGAATTTCTGAGCTCCCTGTCAACCCAATCTGCTTCTCTTGTCATTTCCCTCATCTTGTGTATTAATCAGATCTATATTTTAGACTTTTAATTAGTTTCTGGGGTGGGACATTACTCTTCAAAAGTTGTCAGAATTGCTTTGGAACATGACAATGTTCTTTGATTTCTTTTATTATTACCATGTCTGGCATGGCGGTTTCAAGATGAATCTTATTAGCATATCCTTGAGGTCTAGGGCAACAATATGCAAATCTCTTTGAATTTTAATCTGATGGCCTTAGAATTCCAGAGTACATAATTCAACTTTTCCTTGAATACACTAGTGCATTGTGATAAAGTGGTAACATCGGGTTGCAATTTTGAGAAATG
This sequence comes from Bothrops alternatus, assembly GCA_034064705.1. NCBI lineage: Eukaryota > Metazoa > Chordata > Lepidosauria > Squamata > Viperidae > Bothrops > Bothrops alternatus. Next base: position 5,016,648 of record JARGCV010000003.1, on the reverse strand, counting down.
CAGTTTAATACAGTTTAATACATTAAAAGACATGGAGAAATATGAAATAAGTTGAAGAATATGGCTTGCATAAGATACTTCTCACAGTGGTGGGATTCAGCCAGTTTGCACCACTTCGTCAGAACTGGTAGTTAATGTTTTGTTGCGGAAGCGGCATCCACAAATAGAACCAGTTGTTTACATATTTGAATCCCACCACTGTTTCTCAGAGACGGTCATGGGGTGCAAACTGCATCAAAATGGCAACCATGACTTGTGCAACACAAAAAGGGGTAGGCCTTTGATCACCCAACCTTGGCTGCCATTTTGATGCATGACTGTGGTTGACACTGTTCACATTACTCGATTCTAACTCTGTCCCTAAAACTGCTTAGATTTCTGTGTTTTTTTTAAAAAAATTACACACTGCAAATGCTTTAGAAAAAAATCCTATGCTGCAACTGCTATTGTACTATTTCAATGCAGAAAGAATAATATCAAATATCTGTCATTTTCAGTGAGGCTTACTTTAAAACTAAGGGGGGGGGAAATCCCAGTTCCACCAACAGATATGATATCCCTTCCTCACTTTGCATCATAGTTTGAATAGAAACCTCCAAAGGGGAAAATAAATAGCAGTTTTCAGACTCTCTCTGTACGTACATGTGTGCTTTTGAATCATTGTTGACTCCTGGTAATTTTCTGGACTAGTCCTTGCAGTTTTCTTAGCAATGTTTTTCTGGAAATAACTTGCCTTTTTATCTGCTTCTTAGGCCTGAAAGACAGTGACTGGCTCAAAGTCACCCAGTTGGCTTTGTGCAAGACTAGAAATTCACAGTATCCCAGTTTCAGCCCTGATGCTTACTACCTCTACATGAGACTGGCTCGGTTTAAGGCAGTACCTACCTTAGATTTAGTCTAGTTCAGGGGTGTCAAACTCAATTTCATTGAGGACCGCATTAGCATTGTGGTTGCCCTCAGGGGGGCAGGGGGACGTGGCCAGCTCTACATTATTTGCATCAAGGGTGCCTGTGGGGGCCTGGCCAGGAGTGGGACAGATCTGAGGGTCTCTAGCAGAAGAGGGTAGGACCAGGGCAAGTGCCAAGGCATGGTCCACTGGAGAAGTCTCACTGTTACACTCAGGCCATGCGGGGGGGGCTGGATGGTGGTGCAGGCTGCTGGGAGCCCTGGACAGCAGAGGTCAAATGTCCAGCCTGGTCCTTGAGCACCCGCGGCACCAAGCCCAGCTCCACTTCCCCAACGGGGCACCCAGCTGCACTTACCTCCTCCTCAAGGCTGTTGCTGCTGTGCTTGCTCTCCTTACCCAGGTTGCTCATGATGGGTATGAGGACAAAGTCAGAGGGAGGCCCATTCCCTCTCCATGGGAGGAGACCTGACTTTGTATCCAAAGTTTTCTTAGCAATAGGATGGGAGACCCTCAGGATAGGCCAGGAGGAGAGGCAAGGGGATGGTGAAAGGGTAGCAGGGCAGAACTAAGGCAGGACTTCCCTCAGACCCTCCATCTCCTTCTTTCCTTCTTTCTTTCCTTCCTTCCTAAGTACAGAGTGGTGGGAAAATATTTGAGATGAGGGAGGGAGAAAAACAGGCAAGAAATGCAGCTGGGAGGTGGAGGTGTCATTCTTTGTGAGGAATGAAGAAATGCACTGTCGCCTGGAAGTGGCCAGCACCTGGCCCTCACCTACTTCACATATCTGGCTTGGTGGGTTCTGGGGGAGGGGATGGCATGAGCAGCATGAGGGTCAACGTTACCTGCTCAATGCCGCCCAGTCCACAGCCTGCCTGGTTTCGGCAGGCAGCGGGGCGCTCTCCTCACAGCACCGAGAGATTGAGCCAGGTGGTGCGAAGCTCACCAGCTTTGCACCTTCCTGCCTGCTGAAACTGGGCAGGCTGGGAGCTAGGCAGCATTGCACTTCTCATCAGATTCATGCCACCCGGTTCAGTTCTTGGCGCTGTGAGGAGAGCGCCCCACTGCCTGCCGAAACTGGGCAGGGTAGGAGCTGGGCGGCCTCATGTTTCTTTTTGGATTTGCGCTGCCCAGCTCAGCCTCTCAGCGCTGTGAGGAGAGTGCCCTGCTGCCTACCAAAACTGGGAAGGCTGGGGGCTGGGCATCATTGTGCTTCTTTTTGGATTTGCACTGCCCAGCTCAGCCTCTCAGTGCTGTAAGGAGAGTGCCCCGCTGCCTGCTGAAACCCCTCCCCCAGTGCCCATCAAGCCGGATATGTGAAGTAGGTGAGGGCCATTTGCTGGTCACTTCCAAGCAATGGTGCATTTCTTCATTCCTCACAAAGGGTGACACTTCCCCAGCATGCACCCAGGGGGTGGGGCCAATGCGGCAGGGGCTGGTTTCTCGCTGTTTCCAGACGGCCTTGTGGAGCTAAGACTGAATGCATTTCAGCATAGATGGCCACCACAAAATTGTACATTGGCTCCCGGCTAGCCTGGGCCATGGCCAAGGCAGCAGTGGCTGTTCCCTCACTGTTTCCAGGATGGTTTCGCGGGCCACATGAAACCACTTCGTGGGCTGCATCCGGCCCCCAGGCCTTGTGTTTGACATGTCTGGTCTAGCTGATTTAAGAAAAATGGGACTAGAATAGGAGGGGGAGGAAATTGTGTCAACTCATTCCTGTTCCAATGAGTTGAAAATACAGTGGCTCAGATTGCCGGATGAAATGGCTTCTAGCTGGTATGTGGTAAATTTTTCATTTAAGGAAGTAATATTCTTAATGTATCTCCATTTCTCAACAATACCTGTGTGTGTGTGTGCATGTGTTCCAATTTTGAAGTCCATGTTCTTTTCATTTGTACCACAACTGGGCTTCCTTTTTCTTCTTCTCTGTCACTTCCATTGCTGCTGTCATGATCCAGGTGCTTCATTGAAAGGGCAGGATTGGTACCACTTCCCAGGAGCGTTATCAGTTCTGCTTCATAGAGCAGCCAGTTAATTAGATTGGAGAGTTAGGATACTGCTTTCACTGTCCCAGAAGAGAAAGCAAATTATCTGTATGGATGAATTTATTTTCTACAGCTGCAGTTATGAGGGCATGTTAAGGTCACTTCTGTTCCCAGTCTCCAGATGACAATAGATAAACTGATACTGCTTTATCTCCATGGCAGCTTTCATTGCCCTGGAATGTGATCCTGAAAGTAAAGATACTATTTTCTCCTGTCCCCACCTTGTCAATTGAGAAACACCTTCAGCTTTTTTAGATTATTGATTTTTTAAAAATGTGGTGGCTAAACAAATGTTTTATGAACAGTTAAGAGATGTCCCACAGGATCTTCTCACTTAGCAGTCATCATCAGGGAGGTTTTAACACTTCACATTCTGCAGCATTCTAGTTGCAACATATTACTTGTGAATGTTGCCTTATTATGCTATGTTAGCAGCTGTTAAGTGTACAATAGAATCAATTAAACAAATAGAGCTAGAAGGGAGCTTTTTCCTCAAACTGCTTATCGTGCAAACACGGAAGACCAGTTTATAGGCACTCTGGAGAGTTGTAGCCAAAACTATTTGAAATTACTGTGCATGGCAATATACTGCTTGGTACTAATTGTGCAGTGCAGCTGCTTCCACCCAGAATTAGGCTGCCTTGCCTGTCTTTTGTAAATCCATGTTTAGGTAAAATAGAATACTCCTTTCCCAATCAAATCTCATATCAGGTACAAATAGCTTCATCCTATTTGTCTCCTGCTGCTTCGACCGCAACAACATGGGACAATGATGTTAGGATCCTCGGCATTTACTGTTAGGATAAGTAGACAAGCTGGTGTTCTCTAAGCTACCAGACTTTAATACAAGCCACCATGGCCAAAAGCAGAAGGTTGAGGGAACTGGAAACCAAAGCAGTATATTCTGTATCCTGTATAAGGGAAAGAAATGGTCCAAATTCACGAAGGTGACAGAATGGAGATCTGAGATTCAAAATCAACAAGAATTAATTTGTTCCAATTTGAAATTTGGTTCAGTAAAACATTACAGACTAATGGGAAGCACTGCAACATTTTCAGTTTCTTTACCTTTTGAGAGAATATAATAAACATAGTAGAGGAGTATACAGTTTAATTCAAAATGGCTCAACTTTGCATTGTTTCAGCCAGAGGGTCTCAAGAATTTAGTTATAATTTTGAAAGATACAAAGGCTAATCAAAGAGAATATTTGTAACTCAGGGTTGGAATGAGGGGTCCTTGGTGGTCTCTGAGCTTGCTTGTTTTCTTGCAAATGTTTCATTACCCAAACTAGGTAACATTGTCAGTCTACTCACTGACTAGCCCTGATGATATTACCTAGTTTGGGTAATACAACATCTGCAAGAAAACAAACAAGCTCAGAGAGCACCAAGGATCCCTCATATATAAAGGCTTCAAAGGCCTTTGAAGGCTTCCATATTATCTAGTCAATAATTCATGCTGACAAAAAATAGTCTACTCAATTTTTTAAAAATAGACAATTTTTGCTATGCAGGTTTTCTTTTTCATTTCTACCCACACAAATTATAGCTGAAAAGTGAGACACAATTGGCAAAGTTGCACTCCCAAATAGGCAAAATTTCCAGCTTCTGGAAGACAGTCCATGATTCGGTTCAACTTCTCCTCAATTTCAATTATTATCAGAAGGAAAACAATAACGTTGTTGGAAATTCTATAAATCCATAGAGCCCATTATAGGTTTGGGGTACTTCATAGTTATCCCAATGAAATTTGATTCAATTTCAAGAAGATTTGAAGATTTGATTCAAGTGAGCTGTTGAGATCATTTCTTCAAAGTTTCACAGTGCCCTATTCCATACGTGATTATTGGAGTTGACATAGATCACAAGTTCACATGTGAATCAATTCTAATTTGCACTGGCTGAAAGTTAGTTTCTATTGGTTATAATAAACTACTCTAGAACCTGCCTTTTTGTTAAGTCTGTGGTTTTATTTAAAAAAAACGAGAAAAGGCAATTTACATTGTACAATTGCCTTTATAATTGAGATCCTCATGACCTTTTGTGAATTTCTCTCCTACTCAGATATCTTCCTGATGACTTCCTGCCATATATGAGTGTTATGTGTCAAACAAATTGAACTGGAAATTAATCTTTAAATGAACACTTTCTCTGACATCTCTAAAATGTCAGCTTTGTACACTGAAAATAAATCTTATTCCTTTCTGATAATTAATGTTATTCTCAACATGAAAAGCTTCAGTGAGTTTAAATATAAAGAGATGCATGGTAGTTTACATCTATGGAAATATTTGATTTCCAATTAAGGATGAGGAATGATAAGTTTTCAGGGGAATTTACTGGTTACACTTACTGAGTGGGTGATTATTAGCAACAGGAGGTAGTTTGAAGTTAATTATAGTTTCCAATGTGAAGCTGTATATTACGATTAATTGTGTCTGAAAAGTGAGTATTTCATATTTTAATTTTTAAGTCAAATTCTCAGAAGTAATGTTTCAATAAATAGGAATACCATGTTTTCCCAAAAGTAAGACCCGGTCTTACTTTCTTTTGGGCTCTGAAGTAACTTTTGGGGAGGGCTTACTTTTTGCTGATACTGGTACCAGTAGGCCATGAGCACGCAGTGGTGGGGTGGGGCCTGTGCATGGGGTAGAGAAGCAACGCAGCAGCGAGAGCATGTGGCGGACCAGGTACGGTACCAGGGTGGCGGAAAGGGTGCCAAGCCTGGCACAGGGCGAGTCAGCCCAGATCCAGAATGCCGCCCCACTGTCGGCCTGCCAGCAGCCACCACTAGAACTGCTCTGCCCACACCTTCCCTTTGGGCTACTGAGCGCCAGCCTGCACTTTACTCGGTGCTGCAGGTACCGGGCTAAGGGCTGAGCCTGGTGCTCTTTGGGCCCTGGCGGGTGCTGCAACTCTCATGCCAACTGGGCGCTTTTGGCCTCTACCAGCTGCTCCTGCCAGATTGCCTTCTGCCCGGCCAGCTGCTGCTATTGCCGCAATGAGGTGAGGAGGCGAGGCAGGTGGGAAGGGGATGAAGTTGCTTCCCTCGGCCTGCCAGACACCTGCCGAAGCCGTGCAGGGTAAGGTTGTCGGGGGGAGGGGGGAGTTGCTTCCCTCCGTCTGCCAGACAGCTGCCAAATTTCTGAGTTTAAAATTGCCAGCCCCCCCAAAAAAGAAAAGAAAATGCATTATGGAGCTAGATGTAACGGGTTGTAAAATACACCTATATCTCTATCTTTATGTAATTTAAACCCATCTAAATATTTTAAAACTGGGTATTGGACCTATTTTGTTCCTTGCATGAATGATACTTTTATCTTGATACTTTTGATTATAATACTTTCTATGATGGTATTTTTCTCTCTCTCTTCTGACAGAAACTAAGTAGTACAACCAGACGAGGCACAGGATAGCTAACAATCGTACTTTGTTCAGTTTACCACCCAGGAAAAATCTGCTGAAATTCCCTCTTCAAAACAACTTTAAACCCTTCCTCTGCCACGTAGGAATATCAAAGAACCATTTTTTTTTCAAAAAGTACCAGAAATCTTAAACATCTTAACATAGTATTAAAGTGCTGCTGGGAAGCCTTTCAAATTGAACAAGGACAAATAGATTACAACTATTATGACTACAAAGTTTTATTTTTAATGGCAGTATTAGATTCTTTTATGTAAGGCCAGTTTATTTCACTTAGCACTGTGCTGTTGCTGGGATGAAAATTTGTAAACTTCTAAATGTAAAATTATATCACTCTGCAACCTTGGCTAGCATTACCTATAGTGAAAAATGCTAGGAGATGCAACACAGCAGCATTTGAAAGCTTGTCACTTCTCCATTCTTTTCTAGAGATAGTTTTTTTTTCTCCTAGGTCTACCTCAAGATGTTGGAAATTGAACGAGAGGCATAGTTCCTTCATTAAATGGGGGAATATTTATGAATGCATATAAGACTGGATATAGAAGATGGGAACTTAGGGATGAGACTTTGTCCACCTTTGATAATAACTTCTACCTTTTGCTCATTGTATAATAAGTTTGAGAAGGAAAGCAGGGGTAGCAGGAATCTACAATGGTAGAGAACCAAGCCATTAGTTAATTATGAGACAAGTTGATGGGTGGGAGAGTGAAGGGATTTTCTGTTATTATCAGAACTTTTTCAGTTCACAAGGAATGTGGATAGCATTTGCAATTTTTGTCTTATCCCTCATGTTGTATATCTGAAGATATGGGTAAAATAATTTTCAAAAGACTGAAATCAATAGTGCTGCTTTGTTGTTAAATATTTCTTCTGGAAGTAGTTATTTATATCATGTCATCTCTTATAATTGTACATGGTTTAAGTTCAAGTTGGAGGCTTATCTCTTGTGCATTTGAATTCAAATTTCCACATTGCAAAGGGTTGCTACAGCTTTCCTGTTAACAGAACATTGCAGGTTGATTGATATTGGTGCAATGTTGATGTAATTAATTAATTATACAATTATTGCATGTTATCCAATTAATACATTGAAAAAAGAAACTATTTTAAGAACTGCACCTAATTAAGAGATTATTTAAGAAAAAGAAAGGAATAAAATAAATAATAAAATAAATAAAATATAAAATAACAATGTTGAACTTATTAGACCTAAATATCCTGACTTTGCAAAAATCCTAATAGCTCTTAGGTTCTTGGTTAGGACTTGAACTGTTAATTTTTACCAGTCCCAGACTGTGAATTGAATTGAAGATTATTAACAGCAGCAGCAGCAACAACAACAACAATAATATCAAACAAGGAAAAATAGTGAAAACCCAGTCTGAACATCTCGGTAACTGTGGGATGAATAACAACAACAACTCCCAGTGAGGCAGTACCTTGACGTGGTTGTGGGGCTTGTGTACTCTGAGGAAGACGAGAGCTATGCCAGAGGTTCAACCATATTGGACAGGTCTCATCAGAGGAGTTAGACAAAGAGTGTCTCTCCCATAAAAAATATGATGAGACGTAAATTTCAGAAAGCCATACGGGCTCGGATGTCGCCCGGGTTAACAAGGTTCATGCTTGATGTTAGAGTTCCTGGATATCTGGTGAAAAATGGACTACAGGACTTAGGACTGTTGGCTGAGCAACAGGGCCAGGAGCTGCAGAACTACTGGAAGAAAAGGTGTTTACCCATCGCAAATACAGTGATTGAAAACAAAAAAAATAAGAATTTGTTATTACAGATCAAGTCCAACAAGAAGAGGATATCTGAAATGAATGCATCCGTTCTGGAAAGAACAACACCCAGAATCAGAAATAAGAGAACAGAGACTAGCAGATCAATGCTGATTTATAATTCGAAATAAAGTATTCACAGAAACAGAATTGGATGAACTGCAAAGGTTTACCTAGGGCAAAGAAATCAAAGCCTTGCCAGAAGTAACTCAGAATGTAGAGGCAAACCAAGGGTAGTTGGCAGTAGAGGAATCCAGCAGACATATACAACTGTTTTCATTTGGAAACCAGACACCTCTTCCTCAGGAAGAACAAAGCCCTCTAACTAAAGAAATAAAAGAATTGAAACAAGGAATAACTGAGCATCTAGAACAGCACAAAAGTAACAGAATAAGGCTGCCTTCATTTAAGCTTGTTCCAAAAAAACAACTAGCACAAGCATTAAAAGACGCAAATACTGCAATATCAAGTGTAAGTACCAACTCACTGCAAGAAACAAACCAACTAATGTACAGCACAGCTGCAGTTATAACTGAATACCTTGGATGCAAAATCAGCAAAGAAGAAAAAACAAACAAACAGTGCACCCCACAAAAATGGAAGGTTAGACTGGAAAATAAGATCAGCAAGTTAAGATCAGATGCAAGCAAGCTAGAACAGATAAAATAAAAGACACTGAAGAACAAGAAGACCAAAGAATACCTAATCAAGAAATACCACTTAGAAACAAGGAAGATCAAGGAAGCACTGGAAATTATAAAGCAGCAAATAACAGCTGTAGCCAGGAAAATTGCAAATTACAGTCAGAACCTCCAATTTCAATCCAATCAGAAAAGTTTCTACCAATCCATTAATGGAGAAATTGCAATGAATTAGTCAGTACCTGACAAGGAAAAACAGCTCTGGATGCAGATATAAGATAACCCAAAGAAATACAACAAGGACATAGCTTGGTTAAAAAGATGGATACAAATAAAACAGAAGTTGAAATAAAAGAACTAATAATAACAGCAGAAATGGTAGAGAAAAGAGCAAGGAAGATCAAGAATTGGTCGGCACCAGGTGAAGATGAACTGCCTGGTTTTTGGTTGAAATATCTAACTGTTCTATACCCACTCATTGCCAAGCAGTTCAACAACATACTACAAGGAGGAGAAATTGAAAAGTGGATAACAACTGGGAAAACCTACCAGATAATGAAAGATCCAGCAAAAGGGGCAGCACCAGGCAACTATAGGCCAATTAGCTGCTTACCAACAACTTTCAGATTGCTAACTTAGTCCAACAGCATCTAGTTGAAAACAATCTCTTTGCACCTGAGCAGAAAGAAAACGGGGGGGGGGCAATAGCAGAGGAACAAAAGATCAACTCCTAATAGACAAAATGATCGTGGAAAACTGCAAGAGAAAGAAGACCAACCTGAACATGGCATGGATTGATTACAAGAAGGCATTCGACTCTCTGCCACATGACTGGATAATCCAATGCCTAGAAAACAGGAGTCAGAAGAAACATCAGAAAGCTTGTGCAAAGATCGATGACACAATGGAAGACACAGTTGCAAGTCAATGGTGAGAGACTGGAAGAGGTTAATATCAAGAGAAGAATATTTCAAGGAGATTCACTATCGCCACTACTATTTATTATTGCACTGTTTTCTCTGTCAACAATACTGAATAACTCAGGCCATGGCTATCAAACATCAAAAACATCTGCCAGACTATCCCACCTCCTTTACATGGATGATCTGAAACTATATGGGAAAAACACCATCTGAAATAGAATTGCTGCTCAACACTTTCGATATATAACCAAGATATTGCAATGGACTTGGCTTGGACAAATGTGTCATACTTACTATCAAACAAGAAAAAACAATAAAAATTGAAGGAATCAAGATGCCCCATGAAAATAACAAGAGTCTGGATAAGGAAAATTACTACAGGTACTTGGGTATCCTTCAAGCTGAAAATATCAAGCGCACTGAAGTCAAGAAAAAGATTAGAGATGAATACATCAAGAGAGTAAAAACGATCTTAAAGTTCAAACTCAATAGACAAAATAACATAAAAACAATCAACACCTGAGCAACTGCAGTCATTAGATATGCAGCTGGAATAGTGGACTGGACTCAAGCAGAACTAAAAACAATGGATAGGAAGACTAGAAAAATAATGACAATGAATCATGCACTTCATTCACGCAGTGACATTGACAGACTCTACCAAGGCAAATAGGTGGGCATGGAATGTTGCACATACATCAGATGGTTGAATAAGAAAAAATGGCTTTGGAAGAATATTTGAAGGACAATTATGAAGATGCATTGAAGTTAGTATATCAGGAAGGTTTACTGACTACTGGAGAGACCAAACTGGCCTACAAGGAAGACCAAATGAAGAACAGAATGGACACATGGGAAGACAAAGCACTACATGGCCAGTACATTACAAAATAGATGGGAAAGCAGATCATAACAAGACCTGGCAATGGCTAAGAGCAGGAAAGTTGAAGAAAGAGACCGAGGGACTAATTCTGGCTGCACAAGACCAAGTCTTAAGGACAAATTCATACAAAGTCAAAATTGAGAAGACAGCAACAGACAGTAAGTGCTGCCTATGCAAAGAAGCTGAAGAAACAGTGGACCACTTGATAAGCTGCTGCAAGAAGATCACACAGACTGACTACAAGCAGCATCATGACAACAAAGGTGCATTGGAAGATCTGCAAGAAATATAATTTGCCTGCAAGCAAGAACTGGTGGGACCATAAAATAGAAAACTTCATAGAAAATGAAAAAGTTAAGTTGCTCTGGGACTTTAGAATTCAAACAGACAAGCACCTGCCACATAACACCCCAGACGTAACAATTGTTGATAAGAAAGACAAAAAAGTCTGGATAGTGGATGTGGCAGTGCCTGGAGACAGCAGAATAGATGAGAAAGAACTGGAGAAGATAACAAAATACAAAGACCTACAAATAGAAATAGAACAACTGTGGCAAAGGCAAGCAAAGGTAGTGCCAATAGTAATAGGCGCCTTGGGTGCAATCCCAAAACAACTGGAATACTGCTTGAACACCATTGGCATTGGCAAATTCACTATCAGTCGATTGCAAAAGGCAGCCTTACTAGGAACAGCTTCCATCCTGCAATGATATCTGTAATACCATCAAACATCCACATCTGCCTATCCCAGATCCTTGGTAAGGACTCGATAGGTAGACAAAAATGCCAAATACAGTCTGAACATCTGGCTGACTGTAATGATCAATAATAATAGTAATAATAATAGTAATAGTAACAGTAGTAATAATAATCACCATCTTTTAGTTTGTTGGGATTGAAAATGCAGTTTACCCTGGAATGTTTGTGTCCTATGTCATATTTATCAGAAGATCTCATTTAAAAATAAGTTTGTATAACTCTTGGAAAAATGTAAAGCATTGCATTGGATTCATCCAGCTTACAATGCATTTTACCAATTGGCATTTTTACAACTTGCATTGTGTGGCAAGTTGTAAAACAAGGTAGACATTAGTGAACCCAGCCTTGAAATAATTACATACTGACAAGAAAAATGTGGAAACCCCACAGTAAATGGGACAAAAAGCCAAATTGATTTGTTGAATAGATAGAATGGAAGCATAGAGTGCAAACTCTGGAAAAAATTGAACAGGTTAGTGTTGCTGATTGAATCTATCTGAACATTATATTTGGAGTAAGGATATGGAAAGGGATTACAGGGAAGGAAAGCAAAAATTGTTTTGAAATGAAAGAAACAAATAATAGCCTGGGGATATGCAGTAACCAAGAGGAAAATAAATGAATTGAAGAGACATTAAAGAATCCAAAGGATAATAAAGGTGGGTGAAAGTATTATAGAAAAAAGAATAATTGAAGAGGCTAGGATGGAATCAAGATAACTTGAAACATTGGACTATAGCTACTCTCATTCCTACCTATTAGACCAGGGATCCCCAACCCCCGGTCCGTGGACTGGCACTGGTCCACAGCATACCAGCAAGTGGGCCGCACAAACTAGCAAAGCTCCATCCTCGGGATGCAGGCAGTATTCAAAACCACACCCTCTGTGGTCCACAGAAAAACCTTTCTCCATGGCACCAGTCCCTGATGCCCAAAAGGCTTAGGACCTCTGTATTAGACATATTGGCCAGCTGAATGGAAGAAGGAGAAGTTTGTGATAGTACAGAATTCAGAATACAGATATGGTCTTCATACTTTTTTTTTTACAACCTTCTCCCCCCCCCCCCCGTTGCTTCCCCCATCTAATGGTTTTCCAGGAGAATAGCCAGCCAGACGTCTATATAAATGAAAGGAAGGGAAAAAGGGACAGATGCTTTTCCCTGAAGTCTACTATTTTCAGAAACGGTTTTCAAATATTTAGTTGTGTTTTTTTTTGTCTGAATCAACTCAAAAAATTCACAGCTTACTAAAATAATGTATTTCTATTAGATCTAGCTATGCCATACAATGCTGTGGCTTTTTTCAAGAAATATAACGGGGAATACAAATATTATTTAATGTTTTGTATTTTTTTTTTTTTGTTGAGAATTTTCCTGAGAATTCAGGAAAAAAAATATGGGAGCAGGAAGGAAAAGACAAAGCAGCCAATTCTTTCTTATTTTCCCTTTACTGGATTTTATTTTTCCCTCTGAGCTGTTTTGTTTTCTAATTGTTATTTTATTTTATATTGCACTTTAAAAAATTATTAAAGGTTCATTTAAGAAGTACTTTTATTATCAGCTTATTTGAAATAATTTTTAAACCAGTACTAATAAATATAAATATTGTTAGTATTGATCTAAAAAATAGTGTCAGGTAAAGATTTTGTTTAGAGCAGTGATCTCATTTTTGTATCCATATATTTAACAACGCTTTTGTTATTTTTTAATTATTAAATTATTACATTTTTAATGTTGTAAGTCACCCAGAATCACCTATATGTTAGTTAGGCAGTCATATAAATTGCTTAAATGAATGAATGAATGAATGAATGAATGAGTGAGTGAGTGAGTGAGTGAGTGAGTGAGGAGTGAGTAGTGAGTGAGTGAGTGAGTGAGTGAGTGAGTGAGTAATGATGATAATTGAGGAAGGACTGTGGTAGCAGAATAGGACCTACACCACTATCTATGCTGGTAGAAGTCAACCTAACGAAGTCAATCTATTAACTGAAGAAGCATCTTGGAAAGTCTTCAAGGAAAAACAAAGTCCAGTTGCCTTTTAAAAAAGCACCTTCGGACAACCATGACCTGGATGACTGAGAATCTCCACAGACAAGTCAACCTAAACTGCCTACAGGAAGACACTAAATGTTTTTCTGATCCAATATTTCTGATTGTAGCTAAGCTGTAGCTTCCAGAAAGCAAGGCTTGAAAACTTTGCCTTTTTTTAATCACTATCTTGTAGCAAATAGTCTTCGTTGACATATTACTGGTAGTGCTAAACAACCTTTATTTACAATAAACAATGGTAGCCTCTTCAGACTCTAAAAGACTCCTAAGTTACTCGCAGCAATTTCTCTTATGTGCTTTGTTAAAACCCACTTCTTTCTCTCTCTTTTAAGCTATTAAATTTTCATGCAATTTAATTGGGTGACATTGTGTTCTAGAGTCAAGAAAGGAGATAATATCTTTGTTTTCTCTACTTCCTTCTCACAAGTGTATTTCTTTCTCACAATTGTACTATTAAAACTTTTTGTGTTTCCCATTAGTCCCCATTAGTCTTCATTTTATGCAAGTCTACCTTCTCCAAAGTCCTTGTCTTGAGGATGTGCAGGATGATTCTTCTCATTGTAACCCACTTATTGGTCATATAATGATTTTCTGTTTATAAAGGTCCTGATGATTTATCTTGTCATTGCAGAGAAAATGCTAAAATTTTGTTCAGTTCAGTTGTTTTTCCTTGAGATTTTTCCCGGCAACATTTTGCCTCTTTGGAATGATATCAGTTTTATAACCATGTCTGTGTCATACTTGCATGTGACAACTTCTATGCTTCTGACAGATTTATTTTCAATAATTTATTTTTTCCTACTATGCCTAGCATAAGGAACATTGTAGTCTCAGCTCATTTTTTTTCCATTCATTATATGCTAATATTTGTATCTTACTCATCATAGTCAGATATCTACATCTGTACTGCTGTACTATTAAGGAACATGTGAATACAATATACACAGGGCCTCTGTAAGTTGTTATTAAGAATGCAAAGGAATTTGATGGTATTGATACACATCAAAGTATGGTTTCATATGTTAGATTATTGGCAAGGGGCTGTTCAAATTTTTCAACAGCCAAATAAACAGAGAAAATATCCTCTTAACATACTAACAGTCTCTCAGTATGTTAAATGTAACGTTTGAAAGAGAATCATTCTTCTGATGCCAACTGAAAACAACCGCAATAGCTTTGGATTTTGTGAGAGTAGAGGGCAGGGGATGCAATTCATTAATGAAAACGATATGAGATCTTTTCCTAAACGTGACTGGATATTATGGGACAATAGGATAAACATTAAGATAAAGTTAATTATTTCATTCTTACTGAAAGAAACAAGCTAACATGAGAGAGGACAGGTAAGAACTCAATTGGTGCTATATTGGAGCTCAGCAAAGCACTTGAACATGTAGAAGTATATTTGACACATTAAAACAGCCACATCTTTTGCAATTTACATTACGTCCAATTTACACTTATGAAAACAACTGTGCAAGTAGTACAAAAGATGAAGCTTCTTTAATGATTCAAAGAAAACTGCTTTGGAACTTTACATCTCCCTAATTTATTCTACCCAATAGAATAATTAGGGAAGAAATTGATGAGCAAGTGAATATCTCCCTTCATTTTATCACTAAATTAATATGTCAGCATCATAGCAGATAAGCACTTTTTGTAGCAACATAAATCATTATGTGACACTCTATATAATTTTGTAGAGTTATGTATAGTTTTATTATTAATTCCCAATAATTTTTTAATAAAAGTGTTACTTTGATAGGTTTGTAAATAAAATTTACAGCTATTTTACTAAATAAAATATGTATTCTTTAGCTTACTTTTTTATTCTTGAAATCAAGCAATAGCATTCACATATGGCATGCTTGGTCTAGCTTCTTCTTCTTCATTCGCTTAAAATTAATTTGCTTGAGTATTATGTATTACTTCAATTTCATTCATGATCAGTCACAGGAGGACTCAAATAAAACAGATGTAACAATAACAATTGATCAATCATCTATTCATACATTTAAATAATCTCAATGGAATTGCTGCTGTACTTCAACCATTTTTAAGTGAAAAAAATACACTCAAAGTGAAGAACACAGGGATGTGATATTTATGGAATTTCTTTGATTGTTTGAAAACATATGTCCTGAGTATGCCTTGTTCAGTTACACATTCAAAATCTGTCAAATAATAAAAGGATTCCTCCCATATATTAATTAAAAGCAGAGAGGAAAATCAGTAAGTTTTATACAGAAATCTCAACATCCCAATAAGGAAAGTATTGCTATTGATCAGGGTGGGCAATTAATTTTCACAAGAGGCCATATGAGAAATGGAACTGTTGTGGAGGGCTGAACCAACAGAGCTGTGAAGGTGAATAGGCATGAACGTATGTAAATTGAAAACAAAAATAGCAGTCATCTTCAAAGTAAAAGCAAATGCAGTTTTATTGCATGCATGGTGTATACTTATTTACATTTGATTTCTAATTTTTGATTGACCTCATATGGGCCAGACAGGGGCAGGCAAAGCGTTGGATATAACCTTAGGACTATAAAATGTCCAGGTCTGCTGCAGATGCTCACTTATTTATTCCATGGTATGTTTAGTTTGAAAGATCAGAAAATGAGATTAGATAATTATTTATGATTATGAGTATATTTATTTTGGGCTGCCACTCCAACAGACTCTTTTGTTTGAAAGATCAAATAATATGTCTATAAGACAATTGCCATGAGGGTTAGAGTTAGGGAGCAAACATGGTTGTTTTGTAATTATTTAATGTTATTATAATTTATAAAATAGTTTTGTAATAACTTTGTAATTATTTAATTTAATTTATTATATAGACCAGGTATAATAATTTGCCAATGTGAAAAACAACAATCAATTGCAACCAAAGGCAACAGAAAGAAAGACTGAAGTTGCCTGGAAACTATTTTTGACAGAGATTTCCAATAGAAGAGAATACCCTAATCAAAGAAATACCAAGGAGAAAACACTGGCAGGGCAAACTACTGTATCTAAACAGGGAGAAAACCTCACACTCACTCGCACTGATGATGTTACCTAGTTGGGTAATGAAATGTCTGCAAACAAGCTCAGAGAGCACTAAGGACAGCATAGTCTTAAAGGACTGCTGCCAGTTTGAGTCATCAATGCTGCACTAAATATACAATCTCATTTGCCATCTCATTTCGGTACTTTGGATCAGGCCTCTGTCTTGTCATTCTCACCTCAGTTTGGTAATATAAGAAATATCTCAGCATAAAGGAAAATCAGAGCTCTCAAACATAGAACAGCTCTTTCATCTCAAAATTATCTAAAGTTTTATATTAGTTTTCTGTAAAATGTTCACTTTACATACTACTGTATATGATGCAACCAGTAGGTGCAAATTAATACCAAAGCTTTTTGATGAGCAGAAAAAGAAAAATGCAGCGTGCAGTGGAATAAAACAGAACAAAAATCTTACTATTCTTGTAGATATATTGGTCCAATTTAGAAGGACTACATCTTCTAGTGAAATACTAATTTCCCCCAAGAATTGCTACCATATTCTAATTAAAAGGCTATCCTAATCACAACAGTTAGATTAGAGTAAGTACTGAATGATCATTTTAGGAAATGAAAGTATTAATACAGTGTAAATTATAATAATAGTTTAATAGGTTACTATTACATAATAGATTAACAGTATAAAAGGAGCACTAAGATTAGGATTGGAATATTTAAGTATTTAATCTCCTGCAGTTAACACCAGATAACAATTTTTCTAAAACAGATATTAAGAAAGGACAGATGCAGCTCAACAATGATGTCCATGTCCTTCCTCTACCTGAATGTTATGCCCCTGAATGTCAGGCACGAAAGATCAAGTCCATGTGTAAAAGTTCAGTTAAATTTCTAGGTCGATCCTGCTTTTCATTTTGCCCTCAGTTCTGCCATCTCTTCTCCTACATCAAAAGGAAGGTGGCATATGGCGGCAGAAATCGGAACTGACAACATTTGGTGATAGGTGCAGCAGCAGCTGTTATGTTGATAAAAAGCAGAAGATAGTGGCAGCAAGAATGGCTAATTGTTGAAGTACGGTAATGAGAAGTAAAGCCATCAGTTATGAAATGCCCAGGAAGTAGCATAGCTGAGCTATCAGAAGGAGCATTGGCAGCTAGAGACAGGCCTGGATTCTAGACAAACAGCTTGCTCTGTTTAGAAGTAGTGTTTAGCTGCTGGACGAGGACAGCATCACCCCCAGCTGTACTCAAGCTATCAGGATCCTTCTTGGCCTGTTGGCAAGTAGTGCCAACAAAGGATATCCTACAAGGAAAGATTTCAAGGTTAGTGGCAGTGAAGGGCAACTTAGCAGTGAGGAGATCCAGGGCAAGCAAGGATGCTAAAGAATTCCAGGTGGAAAGGGTGATGTCAAGTAAAGGGCCAGAAGGGATAACTGAGGCAGTGGGCTGCCAGAAACCACCAGAGCAGGAATAGAGGGTGGTTTGAGTAGACAAACTGAAGAAGAGAACGCTTCATAGTGTCTTATGCCGTGGGATGTCAAGTCACCTAGTAGTTCTGTATTACTGTTATCCTTCTCATCTTTCCTATTACCTATTTCTTTAGCTTCTTATCATTTTCTTGCTTGTATCTTATCATTTATGTTGATTGTTTTTATTAGTATCCTATTATGATTTATGTTGATTGCTTATTCAGCATACTATGCCTATCACTGTGTGTTGTATTTTATGATTTATGATGATTGTATTTTAAGATTATGATCACGATTTATCAATTGTTGCTTGTATATACACTGAGACAAATTCCATGCACTGGAGACAAATTCCTTGAGTGTCCAATCCCACTTGGCCAATAAAGAATTCTATTCTATAAGACCTAGAAGATATGGCCCTGGGGTTGATTCAAGTGATATCACCAATAGTCTCAGGATAGCCAGTAGTGAACAAATAGTTAGAAATGTCCTGGACTTCAGCCAGCAGAAAAGAATAAATACAAACATAGAAAGAAATGGAAATAGAAGAGCTGAGGTTGAGCTGAAAAGTAGAAAGGATAAAAACTACAGAGGTTCTAGGCTGGAGGAAAATAAGAAATCTTTATTGAGAAAAGAATAAGTCAATAATGTTTAAACAACTCAAAATTTAGAGTAAAATACAGAAGGGTAGGACAAAGTGAATGCAGGTAGTCCAATTTATGACTGGTCATTTAATGACAGCTCAAAATTAGAACAGAGTTTATATGACTACTTACATCCTACAGGTTATGACTGCCATGACTGGTTATGACTGGTGATGTGGTTGCATTTCAAGTGCTTAGCAACTGTGTTGCATTTACAACTGGTTGCAGTGTCCTGCTGTCTCGTGACTACAATTTGCAACGTTTTTTTTCTGGACTCTGGAAAAATGCTTCACCCATTTGGAAGAATGATTTGCTTAATGACTACACAACTCACTTTGTAAGTGTGGCGATTCACTTTATGACCATTATAAAAGCTGTCATAACATTGACTCCAGTGACGTGGTACCTTGACTTACGATCACAATAACTTATGACCAAAATTCTGGGCTCTACTGTGGTCATAATTCAAGGACTACCTGTAAATATGCAAGGCCCTGAATATAAAATATACAGTAAAAGGAATATAGGAAAAAAAAGCTATCAAAATGAGGGGATAAAATAAGATTATTGAAAGAGAAAACCTAGACTTAAAAATAAGTAGAAAAACAGTAGAATTATAAGAATGTAAGAGTAAGATTAAAGGAAAAATTAGGACAATTTATAAAGTATGAAATTATCTATGGAAATAACAGATAGATGAAGAAGGTCTTTGTATTTGTATTCCCTTTTACAGTAAGAGTACTTTTTCCAATAGATATTGACATGTTTGTCCTCTCTAAATTTCCAGCATCCCTGAACCTACAATAGATCTTAATGAGTTCATATATGAATAATGCATAATGCATAATACATAATGAATGCAACAGACAGATAGATGCATTTGGAAGAGAGATTGTGGAAAATGAGGGACTTACTGTATTTATTTTGTTTTTGCAAAATTTCAAGAGAATTTAAGCCACAGCACTAAGCATACTTTATTGGGAGTAAATCCTTCTGAATTCACTGGGATTAAACTTCTTCCTAAACTTGTAGAGAATTGTGTTGATAATTCTTAGTTAGTTCTCCAAAATGTTTGTTCACTGTCAAGACAAAATGAAGACAGCAAAAGTCGTCTAAGTAAAATAATGCGATTGTAAGGAATTATGATATTAAATTGGCATAATTAGGAAATGCAAAAAAATAGCAGAGTTGTAATTTCCATCTTCTTTTCAGCAAGTCCATCTAAGTGCAAATAACTCAGGCTGTTACTTTTTTTCCCTTTGCTAATTTAAGAGAAATGCAAGTTAATTGGAAATATATTCAAAACCGAAGGTGGATAAAGAGACACAAATGGCTACTTGGAGTTCTGGAGTTAGGAAAAAGGATGAAACAAATAGAATCTGTGGAGAAACCAAATCTCATTCTTTCAAAACATAAATAGACATACGTTCAGAATGCAGACACTTTGCTATGATTTAATCTGCTATATTGCGGATTAGATGGACATAAATGATTGAATTTCTTGATTGTGAGGGTCTGGAGCTACAGAATCCTCATATTATTTAATTTCTTAATTTCATAGTGTTTGAATGATATTTTTTCCTTCCCCAATTTCTTCAAACTATCTTGGCTGAGTGTTGGCTGAGAATAATATGATTCCATCAGTGCTGTCTTTGGATAATCATCATTCAGTCAACATGCAACTACAGACATATCTTCATTTGTAGAGGACAACAAATTCATTTACCCTTTTTAAAAACAGGGAAATGCATTACTTTCTCCCTTTCCAATATATGAGATCTTCTACCCTACCTATCTCCAAAATATCACAATCAGACAAAAACTCTCTGTCTATTCAGTCTTCTATCTAATTGAATGCAATGATATTAAAATTTAGCTGCCAGATGTTTTGCAAGCAAGAATTTAGTGAAAGCTATTTAAATAAGCACAGAAAACCAAGTGAGGGTTCCTGCAGGGATTGATTAAACTGGGTAGTCACTGTTTGGATAGATTAAAATCAGGCTGGCTCATATTGACTGTGGTATATGGAGGAAAACTTGCACAAAAATGTGTTCTACAAGAGCAAATCACTTGTAAAAAAAGGCATGTAAAAGTGTACAGAAAATGTGCTTAGGAAAATGTACATGTTAAGTAAATAAAAATTGAAATTATTATTATTTATTTATTTATCACATATTGCTGCCCATCTCACAAGAAGTGACTATGGGAGGTAAAATCAATACATATTAGAACAGACATACTTTTAATTGCAAATTACACAAATGAAATGTACCTAATTTAGAGAAGGACAAACATATTGCTAAAAGAAGAAACTGTAAAAAAAATGCTACTAGATATGTTTAATTAACCATCCTTAAAGTAAGAATAGTATATTAACAGTATACCTCATATTGATAATAAATAATAAAATTTGTAACATGGAACACCTGTTTAAGTCCTAAGAGATACATCTAAGGCAGGGTGTCAAACTGCCAGCCCACGGTTCAGATGCACCATAGCAAAACCGCACCCACCCCATTGCCGGCAATGGCAAAAAAGTTGTGATACACCACAACATATCACGTGACATTGCGAGTTTGACATCCCTGAACTTGTAGGGAAAGGAACATTTCATCTGGTAGACTATCAACTGCAAGAAGTACATAACTGAATATACTCTATATGTAAACAATGTAATTCTACCTAGAATGAGTTCTTTTTTTTAAAAAAAATGATTTTAACAAACATCTACATTTCACGGAAATAATTAAATTTTACACTTTAAAAAAGAAGAAAATGCTATTAAATTTATTAGTCTCACTTGGATACTAATCAAGAATTGAATGCAGGCCATAGTCTTTTTTTAATTTGCTACTTTCTGATATAATATTTTCTTCTTGCAATATAATTTATCCTACAAATCTTTTTTAAAAGTTGGAACTCTCAAAATTTTACTTATCGCTTCCCATGACTTTTCAATTGAGGGGACATGATCACCTCTTTATTTGTTTTTTCTTCCTTCAAAGATATTACACCACCTTTTCAATTTGAAGGTGTCAGTGGTTGCAACAGAAAAGGTTTATCAGTATATTTTAGCAATATTGCTTTTTCTATCACCACTTTTGGTCTCAAATTATTGTTCTGATAGATTTTTTAGGATCCACTATAAAACGTATACATTTGACAAAATCATGCTGTGTTTATTTAGATTTGGGTTAGCAATGTATTTATTTTTATTGAGCATTGTGGTTTTAAACACAAATTTGGTTTCAGCTTGGCTCAGCAGGTTACGTGAATCCAATCAATTTGCTTATTCAAGGGACTACAAGAAAAATATCATGGTTTGGTGCTTTGTATGTATCCAGCCTCTTTGTTAGTATGTGTGCATGTCCATATGCTATTTTATATACTGTAGTGGCATACAGGTACATTGGTTGATATCCTATTGCTTTTAATTCCAGTTTCACCAAAATGACCTAGGAAGGTTACACTTGAAATTCAATCATATAGGTCAGCAGTTATTTCTGCTTTATCCTTCTTTTTGCAACTATTTAGAAGATACCTGTTGGGAAGAGATCTATTGAGCAGCTTTTACTGTGTTATCTACAGATAACGATTGGCTGTTTTCGTTGACAAAGGAGGAAGATACAATCTCAATACTTTTTCAGCCAAGGACTCTCATGTTGTCTTTGTGAAGGGAAATTTCTGCAATAAGGATTGATTCTTTGGGCATTTCATTTGTGTCTAGTAATATACAATCTGGGGACAGTAAATCTTTCATGTCTCTTCATGCAGAAGATTTTAAACAAAATTTGGAATATAGCACTCACACATCTTAGGATACTACCATCATTTTTTCCATGTTTTGATCCTGGCTACCAGCTACTTTTTACAAACTTGCTGAAGTATAATGATTGCTGTGTAAAGAGGGATAGAAAAAAAATTAAATCATGTTTCAAGCTAAGAAATGACACTGAAGTTTAATATGTGGTTCCCGAGGAAATGGACATGGTCTCAGCACTGTGACTGTGAGCTCAAATCACCTGTTTGTTAGATTCCTTTGGTTGGTCAAGCCCACTCAAGAAATGACCTCTCATTTTGTTCATGCAGTTGCAGGTGTGATGGATTGTGCCTACAAAGAGGGAGTTGGTATGTGGACTATAATGAGAAAGCAGTTTCCCAGGAAAGAGGGAGCACATTCCCAGGAGGGTAAAAAGACAAGAGACAATGCAGCCTGGAGCTGGATCAGAACAGAGGAAGAGAGTTAGGATAGCAACTCACAAGAATCCCTCTTACTATATCCGTTAGGTGAGAGTAGTATAAGTTTAGTCTGGCAAGATTCTGTCTGTTTGATGTGAGTGAACCTTGGCTGGATTGTTCTAAGTCATTCTTGGTCTGGGCCTGATACATCTGCTTATTTTGTCTTGAAGGAGACCTTTACATCCTATTGGACTTGCCACTAAAATATCTAAATAGAAATGACCCTAGGCTCCATTTGTTGAGAAAGGTATAGTTTCTATTTAGAGATTTAGGTAGTGGCAGGTCCAACACATCCCCTCCTCAAAAAGCCATCATTGGACCCAACAATTCCGTGCAATTTCCATCCAGCACACAATCTTGCTTTTTGGGGAAAGGTATTTGGACTTCAGTTCCAGAGGATTCTAAAGGATAGATTATCTGGAAACATTTAACTGGGTTTCAGGTTGAGTTACACTACAGAGACAATATTAGTCACATGTGTTGATGACCTCTACTGAAGGGTTAGGTATCCTTTGCTGTACTCCTTCATTTATTAGTGGCTTTCATAGTTGATCATGGCTTCCTTCTGAATTGACTTCAAGGTTTGGGAGCAGTAGGCACCATTTTTCAATATTTCTTTCTTTTTTGGATGGTCTTATTCTGTGTTAATAGGGAGTGGGGGAGAAATTGGGCTGAGAGCCCCTTCCCTTTAGTGTACCACAGAAGACTGATCACATTACTTTGGTTTTAACTTCTACATGAAACTAGTGAATAAGATCATGCATCAGTTTGGTCTCAGGTTCTGGGCTAACCAAGTGTTTCCTGTCCAGGTGTTTGAAGGTTGCATGGTTCAGGATGGAGAAGAAATAGCCGCATATACTTGCACCTCCTTCTGGGGATCTTTTCTGTTGTAGTGCCTGCATGCCTTCTGGGATGATGTCCCCTAAGATCTGAGTAGTTCCCACCCTGATAATATTTAGGAAATTTTTAAAGATTTGGCTATTCTCCCAGGCTCTGGGGCAGAGTAAAAGTTGTATCCCTGTTGGATAGAATTTTGGGAGTGGGAAATTATATATTGTTTCTGGGTGCATTCATGATTCCTTTTTGTGTTTGTATTATTTATTTATTTATTATTGTAAGCCTTCCAAAGTTATTGTGGTTGGGCAATCTATTAATTTCATAAATAAATACATTTCCCAATATATACAGAACTATATATGCCTGTTATGTAAGCAAATAAATAGTATACACAGCTGTTTATTTTGGAAAACAAGACCTAGTAATATTTTTCATTTGCATAAAAAAATTAAATACTAAACTCTATGGTTAATGAACCTGGAAATGAACTAGGGAGATGGGGGAAAGAGTTGCTGCCTATAGAACAATCAGATAAAAGAAAGTATAGCCCTCAGCTGGCTAGTAGATAGGGAAAGAGGCTCAAAAGGGACTGTCCCTAGTTTCTTGGACTGTAAGAAAGAGATGGGAAATGGCAGAAAATCTGTACATGCAATATTTTATTAATGTATCAACATAAAGCTGAACTATCTAGCATGCCTGGCTGAGGAATTCTGGGAGTTGAAGTCCTCAAGTCATAAAAGGGCCAAGTTTGAAGACACCTGCTTTACAGCCACCAAGAAAGCTTAAAAGTGATTGGAGGTAGATATGGCACATTTGAAGAGCTGTGGTGGTGCAGTGGTTAGAATGCAGTTTGGCAGTTTGAGTCTCACTGGCTCAAGTTAACTCAGCCTTCCATCCTTCTGAGGTTGGTAAAATGAGGACCCAGATTGTTGGGGGCAATATGCTAAATCTGGAAACTGCTTAGAGACAGCTATAAAGCACTGTGAAGCGGCATATAAGTCTAAGTGCTATTGCTATAGATTGGAGATTGATATGACACATAGAAATAATGGAAAGATGATTGGGGGTGGGGTCAAAAAGAAAAAAAATAAGACATGTATCTCAAAACTGTAGAACTGATAATTGTTAATGGGACAGTGAAAAATCAGAATGAGCTGAAGTTCCTAAAGGTGCTATTTTTTTTTTACATATGCTTAAAATAAAGGAAAAGAAAAAGAAAATGAAAAGGTTAGATCTTAGTGAAGATGGGAAAATGCTAAATGTAACAAAAGGCAGAGCTACTGAACTATTCTGTTTCATTTTCATAACAAAAAAATGTTATTTTCAGATTAAAGGAAAAGAACTGAATCTTGTGAGTGACAGAAACCTTGTTAGGAAATAAATATAATCTCTTAAGAACTAGGTGAATACATCATTATGGTTAAGAAGGAACTAACTGATGTTTTGGCTGAACCTTATGTGTTATCTTTGAGAAATCCCAACGAAGGTGTCAAATGGCTGGAGAACAACAAAGTTTGGTAACAAGGCTATAATTTTAACTGTTTTAGAAAGGACTGAAGCTCTAGTTTTACAAACTTGAATTCATATGGGTTACCTCTATAGTGAACCATCCAGACAGTAATGTTAGTCCATGGGTTGTTTTTTCACCTGCCTAAAGTCTATTCTTCTATAACATTGTCATATCTGTTTAAGAACCACTGTATTTGTTTTACTAAACAAATTCATTGCTAAAATTTTACTAAATTGAATGGCAAATTCATGATTATTTAACTAATACTGGCTTTTAATTCAATTTATGCTGGGAGTTTTCCAAACTGAGTCGCCTTGACAATTGTTGGAAGAATGAAAGGTCAATCTAGTGTAGCCCTTTGTGGTACATGCTTAAACTCTGCTTGGAGTTTAAATAGTAAAAAAGCCAAACTGAGGATTTGTTAATCAGAGAGCAGGGAGTTTTAGAAAGCAGCTGCAATTGCTGTTAAATAAGGTTCTTCTCATTCTACACATGATGTAGGAGATGTAGGAGGCTGAGACCAAGGGAGGGGTCAAACACATCATCAGTCTGGAGTCTCTTTGCACCCACAAGAAATCTAAGTCCAGCCCAACTTAAATTCTTTTGACTCTAATCTACTGCCAACTTGTTTTGCCCATTAGTAGTTCAGAATTTTGTAGAGAGTGTTAGTGTGCAATAAACCTGTAGTCATTTAAACTGCTTTACTTTCTGATTTCTTGTGCATGATACATATATACATTCTGCACATACATTTTCAAAGACAATACCTGATAAAATTAAAAATTTACACACACACACACACACACACACACAAACATATACACACATACATATACCCCCACACATAGTTCAGTATGTCTGTTTTTTTTTTAATCACATGGGTAATGATTCTGCTTCAGAGAATAAGGCATGATATGAGGTCTATCACTTTGTGGGATGGATTTCCTTACAAGCTGTAAATTAATTTGCATAGTTCAATAGCAGAAAGTAAATGCCATAACTTTGTTTGTTACCCATGTAGTGTTTAATGGCTCTAAAGTACTTTATTGATGTTATCGGGGTACTGATACATTTGTTAATAGAAATACATTATCTGTGTCATAAAAGTAAATGTAGCATCTCAAAGTAATATACCAAGTATGTTTTTAGTTAATTTTAGGAAACTAAATGTTGCAAAACTATATTGAAATTGAAAGAGAATGTAAATAGGAAACCATTTTGCTTGCCTTGCTTGCATTTAACATAGAATAAATTCACTGGAATGCTTTTAATTATCATTTGTACCCTAAAATATATTTCTTGTTTTTAGCAAACACATTATATAAGATTTAGGCATTAATTAGTATATTGTAGAGAATAATAGGACCATTCCTACAGTCAAGACTGGACCTCCTTGTGCCTCAAAGGATCTTAAGAAAAATGTGAATCTCTTTTCTACAGCGGATAGAGGGGTCCTGTTCAGGTGTTGCTTCCTACGCAGCCAGCAAATGTTTGAAGAACTTCATTTTTCATGTATGAGAACTCTTTGTTAGCAAAAGAGGAAAGATTGAATTGTGATGGGGAATCTGAAAAAGTTTTTTAAAAAATTCCTCAAAGTGAAGGGCTATTGCTAAATCTTATACTATAATAGGAGAGGAGATTTTGAATCTAAGTGTAAGAAACCTTTCCATGGGAAATTTGGATTTGGAAAAAAAAACATTATAAGAGGAGACTTTGAGGTCTGATTACTAGAGGCAACCAGAAATAATTCCACATTATAATTAATGGAGAAAAAAGTTATTGATACAAAATAGAGAAAAGTATTTTAATTCTGGAAGAATTCAAGGATATTTGGCAACAGTGTACTCAAAACTTTCCCTTAAGATTGCCTGTTGCTATGAAAATGGATTTCATGGATTTAAGAATGATAGGGTGCAAGAATGATCTGGACAAAGATATTACATAGGACTTACAAACTAGCAGATTTTTAATAGCTAAACGGGATGCACAAATAATAAATGTGACCTTGTATGTGTGGATTTCCACTCAGAAGAATGACTTGGACAATTTTCTTATCTTGGGCTTACAAAAAAGATATGTGTTATACTTATGAAAGAATTCCTGAGAAAAGATAAAATAAAAATGAAAAGAAATTGACTTTGTGGACAGTACTTAAAAAGCATGAACATCAAGACTTTTAAAAGCAAAAAAGGACTATTAAGTTGGTTTATTCCATCAAAGTTAAAATATATGGTTTTTTTAAAAGAAGGTTTTAATGGGTTTTTCTTGATCAGGACTGAATGAGAAGCTTTAAAGATTTGTTAAAGAGATTTTTGTTGTAGTTTTAGAGAAAATGATAAGCTGTGGTATTAAAATTGAAGGAAAGTGTTAAATTTTCTGAGAGGAGAAGAAGAGAAAATGTTAAGAAATTAAATTTGGACACTTTGTAGGGATTAAAGATTAAGATTTTTCAATATGTTGTTTCTTGTAGCTCTTAATGGAATTTTTCTTGATTAAGTTTGGATGATGAGGTTTTGAAGATTTATTTATAAATATGAGAAAAATATGGAAAGATTTTTTTTTATTTTAGAGTAAATGATAAAGTAAAGGAAGGAATATAAAAATGATAAAATAAAGGAAGGAATATAAAACTGGTTTATTTTTTTATATAGTTATTTCTGGTAACTTTTAATGGACTTTTGCTGAATAATGTGGACGATGTGGATTCTTTATTTCTTAATAGATAAAAGATCAGATAGGGTGAAAGCATCTTTAGCT
This sequence comes from Bothrops alternatus, assembly GCA_034064705.1. NCBI lineage: Eukaryota > Metazoa > Chordata > Lepidosauria > Squamata > Viperidae > Bothrops > Bothrops alternatus. The sequence goes on along the minus strand of JARGCV010000003.1, from coordinate 4,988,773 downwards.
GAAATGTTAGAGAATGTGATAAGTTATTGAAATTATTTGTATTTGTCTTGATGGGGGAATCATATTTTATATATCTTTTTATATATATATTTCCATATCCATTTTTCTCTCTGCACTTTTTATTTTCTTCTTTTTCTGTATTCATTGTTTATCTTTGTTTTTTTAAACTTTAATAAAAGTTATTATTTTTTAAAAAGCAGCAACAATTAAGAAAATGATACCAAGTAGCAAGAAAGAAAAAGGGGAAGAACATGTGAACACACAGTCTACTCTCACTCTAACAACACACTTTTTTTTAATCTAATCACCATTATTATGTCTACACAAGATAAGGACTGAGCACCACTGATAAAAGAGACAGAGGCCAAATAAAAGTTCTCCAATGGAGTTTGACCAAGTGAGTCCCAGGAAGAAAGGCTAATATTTTTTCCTCTAAGGCAGGGGTTCTTAACCTTGGCAACTTTAAGACTTGTGGACTTCAATTCCCAGAATTCCTCAGCCAGCAAAGCTGGCTGAGGAATTCTGGGAGTTGAAGTCCACAAGTCTTAAAGTTGCTAAGGTTGAGAACCCCTGCTCTAAGGCAGTGTTTCTCAACCTTGACAATTTTAAGGCATGTGGACTTCAACTCCTAGAATTCCACAGCCAGCAAAGCTGGCTGAGGAATTCTGGGAGTTGAAGTCCACAAGTCTTAAAGTTGCCAAGGTTGAGAACCCCTGCTCTAAGGCAGTGTTTCTCAACCTTGACAATTTTAAGGCATGTGGACTTCAACTCCCAGAATTCCACAGCCAGCAATGCTGGCTGTGGAATTCTGGGAGTTGAAGTCCACATGCCTTAAAATTGTCAAGGTTGAGAAACACTGCTCTAAGGGGTCTGAGTTGCTCTCTGAGCTTGATTGTTTTCTTGCAGATGTTTCATTACCCAAAGTAGTAACGTTAGTGCTATTAGAGCCCTATAATTAGAGCACTGATGATCTTACCCAGTTTGGGTAATGAAATGTCTGCAAGAAAACAACCAAACTCAGAGAGCACACCAAAAAACCCTTCATTTCAACTCTGAGCTATATAAATATTCTCCTTTATTGGTAATTTTTCCTCTTTGCCAACAGCGTATGCTACAGCCTGAAAAAAAGAATGACAAGGAATAAAACTCAGCCATTGATATAGTTTTAAAAAATAAAATGAGAATGAATTGAGCGGACTTGGCATGATCTTTAGTGCTGGTGTCAGGTTAGTGTTACTGCCTGAAAACAAGCCAATATATATTCGCAGCAATTGCAAGCTTCTAACAGTGTTTGAGGAACAAAAGTCAGAGGATTAGAGCAGCAAGTGGCCATACTTCAGCTGAGAAGAGAAAGTGGATTATCAAATCAAACAAAGAAGGTACCACAATAGGAGCTGGCAGAGGATGTGGCTTTCCATAAGGAAGACAAATAAAGGAATCAGCCCAGAGGATGAAAGGGAAGTCAGAAGTAAGAGAATCAGAAGACATTGTGCACTGCTAGAATTCAGAAACAATTCTAGGGGCTGCGCAGAAGAAAAAGGCACTGAGTTTTCATTGGAATAAAGATTCACTGCAGAACAAGAGTAAGAACAAGAATAGTGACCAAGCAGCTGCACTCTGCGTGATGGTAAAGGGAAGAGTCATGATCCTTGCTGTGATGAACCTATCCAGCTGGAGCTCTTGTCTCATTAAATGTCCTGTCTGCCCTGAGCAAAAAGTGGCAAAACAACTTTCAAAACTTAAAAAGTCCTTAACTCTTATATTCTCCTGCTGGTTCATATGGAGAAATGTTGTACTTTGAAGAAAGGCTAGATTTGTTGAAGAGTCCTTGGTGCTCTCTGAGTTTGTTTGTTTGCTGATGTTTCATTACCCAGCCAAGTAATATCATTAGGCAAACAAGCTCAGTGAGCACAAGGGACTTCCCAGTTCAACCCTGAATGACATATATTCTCTTCTATTAGTATAATCATTGCATCTAACCATCTCATAGGAAGAAAATTCAATCAATTTTCAGGCTGTGGTTGTGATCATCCTTCAAGTGGTATGCAAAATTAATGAAAAATATTGCAATAACTGACTACAAAAATTGTCTTGATGGGATGCTGGATTTGATCTGAAATGCCTTAAATGGAATCCAGTAGGAATTAGAAATGAAAGCCCTTCACCAGAACAGAATAACAGAGTTGGAAGGAATCTTGGAGGTCTTCTAGTCCAACCTCCTGCTCAAGCAGGAAATCCTATACCATTTCAGGCAAATGGATGTCCAGTCTCTTCATGGCCCTTGAGGAAAGAGCCATGGATAAAGATTTTTTTTTCTTCTATGGTGGATGGCAGAACACATAAAAAGATCAGTTACTACTGACATAATACTAACCAACAAGGAAGAGTTTATTGATAAGTATAACTTGAAGGAACATTGGAGGAAAGACTCAATGCAATGTTGGAAGCTTTCCTTGAATCATAGAGTTGGAATGGATCCTAGAAATATTCTCATCCAATTAGCTACTCAATGCTGGATCCACTAAAGCAGTGATGTCAAACTTGCCACGTCACGTGATGTATCATGACGTATCACGACTTTTTCCCCCTTGCCGGAGCTGGGGTGGGTGCGGCGTCTGTGTGACACATCCAGCCCCTGGGCTGGCACTTTGACATCCCTGCATTAAAGCATCTCCAGCAAATGACTACCCAGCTACTGATGAAGGATATCTTACAATTTCATATGGCAGCCTGCTCCTAAGAGCTTGCAGACTTTCCTCTCTAATCTCCCTTTTTTTGTTTTGAATTTTATACCGTTGGTTTAATTCTGTTATGTGAGTTATTTCCTTCTGTGTTTTCTATGTGACTACTCTATTTGAAGGCTGCTATTATCACTCCCCTCCATCATTTCTTCAAAAGACTAAATGCAACCAAATACTTTAACTGATCCTCACAGAAATGGTTTTGGTGTCTCTCCTTAATGACAAATAATAGCACTCCAAATTATGCTTTGACTAGGACAGAATTGAGTGGGAAAAAATGTTTCCTAAGCGCTAAACTCTCTGCCTTTGTCAATACCTTCCAAGATAGAATTTGCATTTTCTCACAGCTGCTAGCTCATGCTTGACCTGTGGTCAGCAAGGACATCAAGATTCTTTTAAACATGTACTACTATCAAGCCAGGTTTACCCCCATCTGCATTTAATTTTTCCTCCCTGATAATGTTCACCCTATATATTTCAATCCATTTCCTCTCTTTTCTTTAAAGTATTACAATCCTGCCTTGTTTGATGCCCCTTCCAGCCTTGATAAGCATCACTGCAATTTCTCAATCCAAGTCACTGATAATAAAAATATTGTATAACATGGGGCACATGAACAGAGACTTGGGGTACTCCTTTCAATAGTTCTCTTTAGGTAGACCATTGGGTATCTAGCTTACAATAGTATCAACTAGCTCACATTGTACCATCTTATTAAAAAGAACATCATGAGAAATTATTAGAATTTTGCTTGATAGTGAAATTAAAGCTGAGTGGAATGCAGGTCCTTTTTTTTAAAAGCAGGATTTTAGGAAACTACAATGGATGACATTTAATAACAACAGATTATGTGGCAAGAGAATCAGTCCAGAGCTGAAAAGGAATACTAAAGCAGAATGGAAAACAGGGTAGCATGAGATAACAGAGGATAGCAAAATTAGCCAATATTGTAATTAAGGTCTGGAGAAAAAAAAATATACAGTTTAGAACTGAAATAATGCAGGTCACCAAGAAAGAGCATACATAGGTAACTGTAGAGAAAAACTAAAACTTATAATCATTTAAATGGCAAAGTATGATAAGAACAAAAAGAACTTCTTTAGAGACATTCAAAATAAGGGGAATATTTTAAAATATATTATATTTATAGTAAAATCAGTATACTAGTTGTTCCACATACACAAAAGCAAACAGATAAAAAATGTTTCTATCTTCTGTCTGTCTATTATCTATCTATCTATCTATCTATCTATCTATCTATCTATCTATCTATCTATCTACCTACCTACCTACCTACCTACCTATCTATCTAATTAGAAGTCATGGATATTTTTCAAAAATAAATCTAATCAATCTAATCTTATCATTTTTTTTGAAGATTGAATAACTTCTTTAGTAGATTTTAGAAATCCTATGCTTGTTTCAGAAAAGAAAGTTTCTTATGTATTTCAAAGAATGTTTGGGCTGCTAAATGTAGGTTATGTCATGACAACTATGCAAATACACAGCTTGTCTGAAAAATCATAAAGAGGGTTTATCAGTATTTCTTCATTAAATTGGAATGAGGTATTGAGCAGGGTGCAGATTTACTCCTAGACTTTATTCTCTTTGATGTTTTAATAGAGACTTGAAGGAATAGTGGAGGTAATGCTTATTATATTTCAAGATAGCATAAAACTGAATGGGATAGTTAATATCCTAGAAAAGAGAAATAAAATTCAGAATGATCTTTAGATTTTAGAAAAAGGAGCTAGAAATAACAGAATGAAATTTAATAGAGACAAATGCTACATTCTTCACTCAGGCAAAAAAAACTGATTTGCTAATAGTATTTGTGAAATAGTTTTTTAGAATAGTGCTTGATTACAAACTGAATATGAATAATCAATTTGCATAATCTGGAAAAGGAAAGAAACAAATGTAATTTAAGGTGCATCCACAAAAATATAGTTTCCTGATCCTGTTAAGTAATAGCTCTAATATATTCTGCTCTGATCAGGTTCCATTGTTACATTACAACAGGCAGGATGAAGTCTGACAATCAAGTAAGCTCACAAAAATTTAAAGGCTTCTAAGAAATAAATTTTATTAAAGAAAATTCATAGTGGAAAAAAAATCTATTGATTGCTATGTTTTAGGAACAAGTCCAATATATCGAAACAATATTCAAACTCTTTGATAAATTTCTCTTTTCTGCCCCATGTTATGGATTGACTGGCATCCTCTTTTGCAAAGGAGGAAGGAGTTCTATCTGTCCCTTCTTTCTTGCAGTGACTTTTTACTATGTTACGATTGTGTGATTCCCATCTTGAGAAGTGTGTTTAAGTCTGGGCATTGCATTTTAAGAATGACATAGACAAAAGGGAGGAAGTTCAGAGAAAAGTGATGTGGATAACTTGACAGCCTTAAGATTAATCAGTCACCTGGGGCTCAGTTAAAGGAATATCAACAGAAGAAAATGCAGGAGGACCCTGATCCGGAGAGAGTATCCAATGTCAGGAAACTTTAGCAGCTTTGGAGAGCCAACTTCAGAACTGCATTGCTGTGTCCTTGCTTTCTAACCTTGATTCTTTGACATGGACCAGCTGATTAACATCTGTAGTATTTGACTCTTGAACTGTCATGGATTACACTTGCTTCTCTGAACACATATGTCATCAAGCTTCGGACTGAATTCTGAGGCAAGACATTACTGTTCTGTGTCTTTCCCGGGACATTCATGCATTTGCTCAACTGACTCTCTACTGGATTTATATTTGACCACTTTCTATTCATTCATAAACCCTTTGTAAAGTAATCTGACATATTTCTACTAAGTTTAAAATAGGACAGTGCCATTCCAGGGGGATGTTTCAGCTTTCTGGAAGTCTTCCAAACTAGAAATGAAATCAGAGCTTTTCATTTCCAAATTGGGGGAACTTGTACATCACTATTGTTGACCAACATAACAAAAAAACTGTAGAGAAGCTCCCAGATCTGAATCAGCCAGTTGCACTTGTACATCTAAGATAAACCAGATTTAATAGGAAAGTTTCAATTGAGTTTTGTATGGTTCTGTAACTGTGCTGTCTATTTTTAAGCTTTTTTTTTATGATGATGGAAAGATTACCGAGATGCTTATAAAGTCTGTATATTCCTAAAAGGATTAATTTCCTATTTTATGAGGTCAATTTGTTCCCATTCTTCTGGAAGCTCTAGAAATACAGTGTTTTACTGTCCTTGTTATTGGATGATTGGATGAGAAAATAATATAGCTAGAGGTGCAAGTATCTTAATTATGTTCAGTTTATTGCATATAGTCAAAAACCATTCAATTTGGAGTTAAAGGAAGAAATATACACTACATTTTAGATGGTATATCTTTCTGAAAGTTTGGTCCTAAATGATAAGGTGGTTCTTTAAAAATATTACCAATAGCGTTTATGAGATCAAATTATTATGTTTCGATAATACAGACTCTAGATGGGTAACAATCTCCTCTCTCACGTTTGTACTAAAACCTTATATAAATGAGAAAAATGTTTTTAAAAGGGTCATTTAATGGAAAGTTTCTTATAAACCAACAATTTAGGGATGTTACAAATGAACTAATGTGAATTTTTCACTTTATTTTTTCATTTTAAACTTGGCAAAGCCTGGCTTTATATAGTCATAGCATATGACCAACCTTGATTACAATCAGAATAGCTAAAGAGGACCAGATATAGTTAGTATTTGGAAGAAAGAACAAGAAATCCTAGAACTGTAGAATTGTTTGGGAAATTAAAAAGAACTCCTAAGAGAAAGCAATGGAAAACCATGTCATTGTTATATAAAGAACAGCATGGGTTGTCCAAGTAGTCATTAGTGGTCTGTTATATAATTTCTGGAGTTTAACCAGAGTGCCTTTGCTTCTGTTCCAAAATGCAGCTGGACTCAGGGACCAAGGTTAAAAGTTTGGGATTTTATGTAGCAGAAAATATGAAACCATAAACACAAAATGTAAGCAATAAAAATAGGGTTTATTTAAACAGGTTCAAAAATCAATTCTCATTCACTCTCTCATTTTACTCAGTCTTACACACCATCCTTTACTCAAACTCTTTCTCATTTCTCAGTGTCTTAGAATGATTGAACATCTATTGATGCCTTCTCATTGCCACCAACAGTGTTTTAGAAGATTTATAACATGGTCAAGCTAATTCCAATATTATGCTTCAGAGTATCAATCTTTTGCTCTTATGCAGCCAATAGATTTTTAAAAAAAATATATGGAGGTTTTTGTTAGATACAATTGTCCTGTTCTCAGATGCTACCAAGTTTTTTTCAGTAAGATTATAGCTTTGTAAGTTGCCTTTTCCAAAGTTCTGTTTTATCCTTTGAAACAATTCATACTAATTAGTAATATACAGGTTTTGGAGAGTATATAGCAGGGGTGTTAAACTGCCAGCCCATGGGCCAGTTTCATCATACCAAAGCCATGCCCACCCCATTGCCGGCAATGCAAAAAGAGTCGCAATACGTCTGTGATACGTCATGTGATGTGGCAAGTTTGATACCCGTGGTATATAGTTATGGACAGTTGCAGATACTGATACTTTACTTTGGTGATATTGTGGATAAAAGCAAATATTTGATAACAAAGATATAATTATAATGTAATATAATTATAATCCCAGGATAATGTTACAGAATCCAATCTGAGTTGGTCACCAGGACCAGAGGTTTGTTCTTTCAAACTTTCAGAGTCATGCTGGAACTCATCTTCAGGGATCCAGAATGTGTGCACTGGACTGATCTATGAGTAGGTTTTGTGTTGTTGAATGGGGTGTTTCTGGCTGACTAGTAAGTCATTGATTGTTTTTTCCTTGGTGGTATTCATTGCCTTCGCTCCATAAAACCCAAACTATAGTGGGTATTTTTTCCCCAGTCTCTGGTTTCCTTGATTTAAAGAATGATATGTGGTTAGATTGTTCTGAAATGATCACTATTATACATTTAATGATAATTTATTATTTTATTTATTTGTATCTTGCCTTAATAATTTTAGAAATAACTTGATGAACTTATCTAACCCACCATCCTCCTTTTATTTTGCCAACAACAAGAACCTTGTGAGATGAGTTGGACTGACAGAGAGTGATGGGCCAAGATCACCTAGCTAATTTTTGTGGGTTAAAGTGGCACTAGAACTCATGGTCTCTCACTTTCTAACCTAATGCCTTAACCACTAGACCAAACTGACTCTCATTTTAGATGGCATTTTAGATAAACATTTGATGACTGATTGATTGATTATGTGCTATCTTGACTCTTAGCAACCACCCTAAGAGATTTTCTCCATAATGAACTGTTCCTAGCTTCTTCAAACAGTGCACGCATCTTCATTGTAACTGAGTCCTTGCTGCTGATTAGGTTTTTCTCTTTCCAGTCACCTTTCCCAGCATTAGAGAGATAGGTCTTTGCATAATGTGTCTGAAATACTATAATTTTAGGTAAGTCATTTGATAACTCTAGGTTGATTTGGTTGATAATCCATTTGTTTGTTTTCTTGATTGTTCATGATATTCTCCAGTAACAGAGTTCAAAATCATCAATATGGTTTATGCCTTGTTTTTTTTAAAGTCCAAGATAAACACCTAGTAAAATAAGATAAAAACATTGAAAGTGTTCATATGTATATTGGTAATTATGTAAATGTAATACTAATTGGCCAAAATGTACAGTTACAGATTTGTTCTGCAAAATTTAAGCCTAAAATAGATTTCCTACATTTAAATTTTGAAGCATTATGTAATTGGTACTGTGCATGTGTTTCTGTGTGATTGGGAAGAAGTGAGGATAGGGATAATCACTCTGTGGTGATTTGTTTGTTTTTAATTTTTGCTTAAGAGAAAACACAAGCCATCCTTTGAAATGTGATATTTAGAAAAGAGGAAAACATGAATAAAGAAAGATAAGAAACTTCATTTGTAAGTAGAGTTTGGGATAAAGCCAGAAGTAAATTTAAGAAGATCTTGATGCTTAAGCAAAACGAAGCTGGAATAGAAAATTAATCAAGATAGAATTAATCCAACTTAAGGTAGAATTAAACAATTAAGAACCTGTAGGTATTTTTCTGAGAAGCTGCCAGCTCAAGATTGTGATTTACCACATGGTGCGTTAGAACTGCTAAGATTAATATGATATGCATTTAATATAGTATTAATCAGAAAATCTTGTCCCAGTCTTTGCAAACTTAAAAAATGGAGAACAGAATGTACATATTTGCTTCTGGATCTATGTTGTTTGACTCACAGAGCTGTTTGAAATTTGTCCTTTACAGATTGGCTTGGAGTTCCCTCATAAAATGGGATGCCCTTTTCTCTCAATATAAGATTACATCATTAACTAGCTTTTTCCTAATGTAAAGCTTCATATCATGAAGAAAGTGCTTGATGTCTGTATTGTAAAAGGAATACTGGATTGAGGATGAGAGGATGAGTGGAGGAAGGTTGTTTGAGTCACTTAAAGTGAACCATTCTTATTCAGACTGCCAGGAATAATAGTTATTCTTCAGGACTTGCACATTGGATTTCATTTATTGTTAATTTTCCAGATTGCACTCCACAAGGTAGTTGATAAAAGCAAACAAACCTTCCTTTTCAGGAGTGTCCACTTTTTTTTTCTAGCAATATACCAGTTAATGTATTGTATGCCTTGGATAACAAACATTAAAAAACAACTTGAGGAAAGCAATGGTTCAAATTTTCATGTTTCTAAAAGTGATAATTATACCTGTGCTCTTCTGCTATTCTCAAATGTACTTAAGAAAGTCTTTTCTCTTTTTTATTTCTTTAGTGGATCTAATTTTTTTCCTCTGGTTTTAGCTGCAAGTTAAATATTAATAAGAATTTGCAGGGGAAGTACTGTATTAGATTAAAGTAGCAACCTCTGACACAGATCAAGATGTGGACAGAATTTGTGAAGTGGAAACCATGGAAATGTCTGCTTCTGCTCTTTGAAGAGAATTTGATTTTATATTGTGCTTGTGTGTATGTGTGTGAAATGAGGCATTAGTAAAGAAGGAAAGAAGGAAAGGGAGAAAGAATGAAGTTATGAACATACTCTTAAGAAGAGACTTTCAATCTGACCTGCATAATTTGTGACACACAGAGATAAATACACCTCATATCTTGTATTGTGGCCTAAACTTTGTATTATTACTAATAATAGAATAACTTTCATTGATTCCTTGCTAAACTTGTATACGAACCATATTTTAGAAGTGTGCAAATCAGCCTCAATGATATTTGAGATTCAGAATTACTATTCTTTGATTGGATTTTGCATTTTAAGTTTCAAGGCAGTACAATTCAATTTAGTCCATTTCAAGATCTGACATGTGATACTGAAAATTCTTCAACAAAAGTTTATAATGGTGATGTTTCTTCATCATTGGCAGAATGACATGAAAATAGCAGAAATGATAAATAGTTAGAGACTACTCATCTAGCAAAGTCTTAGCTCAGGGGTTCTCAACCTTGGCAACTTTAAGACTTGTGGACTTCAACTCCCAGAATTCCTCAGCCAGCAAGATGAAAGATCAAAGCAGAGTTTAAGTCATAGCAGCATGTCACTGTTTGGCAGAAGAGCTATAATTAAAATGACTACTTTTCCTAAAATGGAATTATTTTAATTATTTTAAAATCTGGTACAATTAGGAAACTATTTGGTATCAGTGGACTTTAAGGCATGTTAAACATATGACTATCATTTTTTTTATTGGAACGCCTTACATTATTTGTAATTCAAAAAGAATTCAGTGGGTACAGGATGAGCTAATACTGGACTCTTATTCTGTCAGCAAAACATTCCTTCCTGATAGTAAGAAATTAAACACTACTATCATAAATCCATGTTCAAAACTTCTTAGAAGCTTGGAAAAGGCAGAAACAGATTCAGGGCCTAGTCAGGGGTTCTCAACCTTGGCAACTTTAAGACTTGTGGACTTCAACTCCCAGAATTCCTTAGCCAGCAAAGCTGGCTGAGGAATTCTGGGAGTTGAAGTCCACAAGTCTTAAAGTTGCCAAGGTTGAGAACCCTTGTCTTAGCTGGATAATTTTAAGGATTTTTTATGGAGCAAATTGAGATATTCTCTTGCATTGGTGTGCAATTATCTGAAACAGATGAAGAACTATACACAGATTATGGACAAATAGATTGAGATTTAAAATAAATCTCAATAAATGGCTTTGGGAAAAGGTTTTAAAAAATTATTTACAAAAGCAAAAATGAGCTGCAACAGTAGCAGAAATAACAAAATGGTCTTTGTCTCTCCAAGTACATTTCTTTGAATAGATTCTACTCAGAAAGTGAAACACAGCAAAAAGAACACAATAGGAGCACTTCCTTCTTCCAAGCACTCTAGTGAAAAAGTTTGTTAGCCTGACATTCAGCGCATTGCCACACACAAGTATTCTCAATTTTGTCAGTTTAGGAAAGGAAAACTGCAATAATGTTTTAGGTTCTGTCAAACTAGAATCAGTGGAAAAGTCAATGGTAAAATTGATTCAAATAACTGAAATGACTCAAAGTCATAAAATGTGATTCACCACTCTGAATTAAATCAAGGTTCCAATTCAGAAAATCAATTCAATTAGGAGATACAGTTGAATGGAAGCTTTATATCAGAACTTTGCACAATCCTGTTTCATTTGCCTTGGTGATTTATATTTAAGTTTTTAAAATAGCATTCTATCAGACCATAGACTGTGTGCTAATATTAAGGGTTGGTATCAGTTATGCAAAGATAAAGTAATTCACTTTCAGAATTCTCAACATAATTATGGTGTGAATGAATAGTAATATATGAAAAACTGTATCAATAAAGGAGAATATTTGTAGCTCAGGGTTGAAATGAGGTTGAAAACTGTATAATCTATTTTTACATATTCTTTATTTAGCATACACCCTTTGCCTTTGTGATACAATCTTATGTATATATTTAGGTATAAAAGCATACAAAATGTACATACTGGGTATGTACTGAAAATAGGGAAATTTGAAAAATAGGCATAAAAGTAGATTATGGTAGAAAAATGCTGGGAGAAAGTATGCATAATATTAGAAAATTTTGTGCATTTTTATTCAAATGTATAACAAGATGAAAATGCTTGACTGAATCAATCTTTTTTGTTCAGGGATTTAATCCTTGACTTCAGAAAGTTGTGAAGAATTTAAGCTCTCTCAACTTTATTGTACCCTTGGGTTTAAATCACCATGTGAATGATAGATAAGAATATGAATTCTTGAAACATACAATATGGATTACTTTAGCCCCAAGATAGGAGAACTAGAAAAAGTAATTTTGTTTCAGTTAAAGATCATTACAGAACAAGCTCAAGATGAGCTATTTGCAGAGATCAAAGATTCCTGCCAAATGAACAAGTTAAAAGGACAAAAATATTTTAGATATTTTGGACATACTTCATTACCCCAAGGCTGTAGGTTGATTTGAATAAACTGTGCCAATTGTAGCTTCAAAAAAGATTGTCCATGGTAGTTTAGAATGTCACGCATTACATTTAATAATGTATATTTATGAAGAAAGATAGCAACTGTGAAAAATATATTGGTCATTGGATTTAAATGGTGTTTATCTAGGACAGACGGGCAGAAGATTGGCAGAACTCATCCAGAAACACTAGCAGACAAGATGAACAATCCTTTGTTTCTCAACACATGGACAGACTTAAGCCATAGTTTCGACTGGGAAACGGTGAGCATCCTAGATAGTGACTGCAAGAACACCAGAATTTCTAGAAGCTTAGCACTCAGGCAAATCAGTATATAGGTACATAGAGATAAACAATATTTGCACACCATTCAAAAGAGGCAATAAAAAAAGCTAAGAAGGAACAAAAAAGAACCAAAAACTAAGCACAGATTAACATCAGGATTAACATTGGATGAATAAGTGAGCAGTAAACAATAGCTTAATCAAGGAACTACCAGTTCAGACAAATAAGCAGGAAACAACAGTCTAATCAAGGAACTACTAATCAAAGAGAAAACAATACCCCACCAACATTGACAAGGTAAGCTACTGCATATAAACAGAGAGCAAACACCACTCCTTTCTAGCACTGAAGATGTTACCTAGTCAGGAAATGGAACATCATCAGGAAAACAACCAAGCTCAGAGAGCACCAAAAAGTCCAGTTCAATTATAAACTACATATATTCTTTTTGATTGACACTGATCATTGTATGCCTTTATAAAAGATACAGATGGCTCCTTTCAAGAAGTTAAAGTATGCAGAAGAAACAAATCAACCCAAATATCTCCCCTTCCCCAATTTCCCTGAAGTAGTAGAAACCATTTGTGAGAACTAGCATCAAAACTGGTCTCTCCACACCTCATCCTTATACATTACAGCACCCAAAGATATAGAAGATTCTACACTTTAATAATCATATATATTGGAAAACTCAATAAATGGGTTTGCCATTTTTTTCTGGTAAACCAGCTTTTTTCTAGTCAAATTATCTATTTTTTGGTATCTAGTTGGGATTGTTGCTCTACAATTGACATAGGAATGCCATAAAATGCTCTTTGGATGTTTAAATTGGAGCCCTGCCGTTATTGTAATTACTTGCTATTGGTTGTTTATGACCCTCTTCAATTTTAAATGCATTAAATATTTCTTAGCCTCTACTAAACTCATACCATCAATTTAGTATGAGCATGCGTTATACAGAACAAATATTTTCAACAATTTTACCCATTATTAGAAGCTTTTTACTTCTTGTCTGAGAATATTCTTATGATTATAATTTTTATTAGTTTTTTACACAAACATAAGTCATTCAATAGTTGCTAAACAGTGTGGTGTCTAGGTTACATTTGTAAAAACAGTCCTTAACAATTAATTTCTATAGTCTGTATTTCATATATTAATTTTGTTTACTTTCCTCTTTCCCTAAAAACATCCTTTTTTGCAAACATTGCGTTAATACAATTCTTATTGTTTTAATAACTGACAATTTAGTATATATTTTTTCCAATATTCCTAAAAAGTAATCATCATATTAGTACATTTCTTTTCTTTCCATTCATTTGGATTGCCTTATCATCAAACCTGTTACAGTCCTTATTTTAGTTTATTTCTCCCACCAAATTCTGAGTACTTTTACTGGTAGCAATTAGTTACATTTACATTGACAGACTTGATTCTATTTTTTCCATATAAGCCATCTCACATTTTTGTGTTTCTTAAGTATTAAATATAAAAATAAAAAGAGAGGGGAAGAGAAAAAGAATGAGAGAAAAAGAAATTAAAAAAATACAAAAGAATAGAAGAAAGCAATTGTAACAGAACAGAGAAAATCACATAGTACTTAATATATATATATAATCTCCTAGCTTAGTAGTATTTATTTTCTCAAATTTCTAATTATTTTTAATCATAGTTAAAAATATATTTAACCTTTAAACATTCTATTCAATAAATCTAGTCATCTAATCCCTTAACTCTAATTCAAAACATTTTATATGTATTATATATATTTTTCTTGAGTTCAGTCACCTTTAAATATCTAAAATATTTCATCCTTCTTAAAGTGTTCAAATATTTCTAAACAATCATATTAATACATTTCTTTTCTTTAAAAAAAAAGAAAATGAAAAAGAAGAGAGGAAAGCAATAATAACAAAACATAAGAAATAATATAGTACTTAGAAATATATATCCCTCCTAGATTAATTGTATTTATTTTCTCGAATTTCTTATTCTGAGAATATTCTATATGCATATGCTCTTTGTCTCCTTGTGAACTTACAAAACTATTTGTCACAATATATTCCTATCTCTCATACAACAAATGTAAGTTCACAAGCCTGACAAAACAAATCTGAGTTCAAGTCAATATTGCAAATTTAAGATATAAACATGACTGTATTGTATATTTTACCACTGCTGTGCTTTTGCTGCTTATAAGCGATTTCGTGAAGCATTGTCATGTACAAGAATGAATTAGGGTCAAATAATTGTTCTTTCCTAATTTTCTCATTTATTAACTCTCAGTATACTATGTTTATGTTCTTGATTGCTTGTTTTGTCCAATTAGATTGCAGTATCTAATAAAAAGTTTGTGTGTGTGTGTGCGTGTGTGTGTGTGTGTGTGTGTGTGAATATGCTTGTGTGTGTATGAATCTGAAATCATCCAGAGAACAAATTTAAGTTTGTCATTAGTAGATACTTTCTGCTTATTTTTTTCCCCCTCAGAGGTAGAATTGAATAGCTTGAAATTCCAGGACAAATTCAACTATTAGTTTATCAGTGGAAGAAATTCTTAATTTTCCTGTGTCTTCTTATTTCAGCTTTGAAATGGTCTGTCACACAAACTCTGAAGTAATTTTATTGTCAGTATATTCCCTTATCTAAATTATGCATGTACATTTTACAAATATTAGTTCTCTTCCAAGATACTGTTCGATTTTAAGATAGCAATTCTCTAGAGGCATTTAACAATCTTTTGATAACATATTTTTAAGCTATTGCTTATTAATAATAATACAGTTTAATAAAATATTATTTGGAGATGCCATAATGCTTTCGTGGCAGTAATATCATAAATATTTAGAGAGCATGCATTTTTGTGTATGGGTATTATTTTATGCAGCATTTAATAGAAGATATTTTAGGATTGTAATATTATTTCTTAACATACCTCTGGCAGCTTCTGATCATTTTAACATAATTATGTTTTTATTAATCTTGGATGAATGTCCCACATTAAATAATATGTATGTATAAGTAAAAGGGAATTCCCATTTATTCATTGAATCATTATAGATAAATGAATATGATATAGAAATTGTAGAAGATGCATAACTGCCCAGAGTAAAGCATATAATAGGTATAGATATAATTAATGGTACAATTAAGATGTATCTACATAGGATAGCCCAGTTGTAACCTTTAAAATATGTGAACAAAGGATAAAACTTGTTGAAATTATATATAAACTCTCTCTCTCTCTCTCTCTCTCTCTCTCTCTCTCTCTCTCTCTCTCTCTCTCTCTCTCTCTCTCTCTCTCTCTCTCTCTCTCTCTCTGAAAAGCATCACAATAAACTAAATTCAGCATCATTTAAGAAGGCATTTATTGGAATATATAAAAGAGAAAAAGAACAGAACATTTTCAAAAAGTGAAATTTATCTTACTGTAGCTCATGGTTTATTGCACTATTTTAGTTCTTTATTGTTTCAATTAATTTGGCTGATGATCTTAACTGGGGATTATTTTGGGGGTGGGACTTATATTACAAGCATCCTGAAAAATCATTCTAGGGCGATAGATAGATAGATAGATAGACAGACAGACAGACAGACAGACAGACAGACAGAACCAGGATTGAAGCCTGCTTAAACTGATGGTTGCCTTCTGATAACTGAGACTGCTACGCCATCTTCTCTCTCTCTCTTGAGATGAATTTAGCACATTTTACTCCCACCCTTTTTGCAGCTTAACAGAAACACTTCTTTTATTTTTGCATTTCTCATGTTCTGTGCTAGGTGACAGTTGATTACTTGTGCATCACATGCATATTACTCAAGGTTTTTTTCTAGGTGCACTCTCTCTCTCTCTCTCTCTCTCTCTCTCTCTCTCTCTCTCTCTCTCTCTCTCTGTGTGTGTGTGTGTGTGTGTGTGTGTGTGTGTTTATCTCTTTCTCTCTCTGTCTTTTAAATATATTTATTAGACTGTCTCTCTACAACACTTATAGAGTCCTAAAGATACGTGTAATTGCATGGTACATTCAAGTACAGGAATACCTTTACTTTTTTTTTTGCCAGCAGTTAGGTATATTCTTCAGAACAGAATGATGATCCTTATGCCACCATCAACAACCTATAGAAAATCATGATGAAAGAGGTGCAGTAAAAATATTTTGTCCCTTCAACTGCCAAATGATACCCTATTATCTGTTACCACATATTATTTATGGCTTTCTGCAGCATCCATTCAAGTGAGAGTCAGATCAGTACCAGTACTACTTTGAAAGATAATACTAGTGATTACTATACAGTGTTATTGCAGCAAATTTCTGGATTGGATCATATTGTATTTATGCCCAGGACACAACAGAGATTTTTCATTGTCTCTGTTTTAATTGATAGTGTTCACATACTGGGATCTATTCACATTTGCAAGGCATAAAAGAACCCTGAAGGATAAATGAAGAATTTTATTTTATTATACTTTCATAATAACAAATTTATGTGTAGTTTAGTATACTTTTTTAACTTTTTATTATGTCACCTTGAAAGCTACCACAGCATGACTAATATATTTTAGAAATAAAATTTATGAATGAGTTAATAAATTTAAATAAAAGCTTATTTGGTGCTGTCAAGTCAATTAAATGGATATGTTAAATTTAAAATAAATTGCTCATCTAAACTGATAATGAAATCTTCTATATTATTTATAAGTTTCAAAAATCAGATTATTTTTTAGAATTGCCTGGTAAATGACTGGTGTTTCTATAATTTCCTTCTCTCATCCTATCAATGAATATATGAACCATGTAAAAAGATATAGATAGATAAGTAGACAGACAGACAGGCAGACAGACAGACAGACAGACAGACAGATAGACAGACAGACAGACAGACAGACAGACAGACGTGTGGTGGCTGTGGTTAAGATGCTGGGCATCCCAGGTTTGAGACCTAAGCACCATGCATTCAAAAGTATGTGAATGCGATTAGATAAATATAAACCAGCTTCCCTCAGAGGTTCGTACTGCTTCCTCCCTCCTAGCTTTCTGGAAATTGTTAAAGACGCACTTATGCCGACAGGCTTGGGGCGTATGAGCTGTGCTTTGCCCCTGGGCCTAGGAATGTCCCTCCATCAGCGAATGTGAGTTGACTGGGCTTGTATGTTGTATGAATGTGATTAATTTTATTGTTATAATTTTATTGCATTGTTTGTAAGCCGTCCTAGGAGAAGGGCGGCATATAAGTTCGAGTAATAAATAAATAAATAAATAAATAAATAAATAAATAAATAAATAAATAAATAAATAAATAAATAAATAGGTACCACTTCAGTGGAAAGATAACAGCACTCTATGATGTTATTCTGGACACATGACTGAAGAAATGTCTTCGGACAGTGCAGGCTCAGTGGCCTTTGAAACAAAGATGAGCACCACCCCCAATCATCGTCAATGACTACTGGAAGAAAATCCTAAGGAACTTCTTTACGTACACACATACTTATGTGTGTGTGTGTGTGTGTTACATGTTCTACCAAACAGAGGAGGTCAGTTGCATTGTTCTAAAAGGGGGGGTGGGAAGCAAAAGAGGGGGTCAGTAATAAGCAAAAATCCAGCCAGTAGCTGAGTACCCAAACCATGGTAATGTGATTGCAAGGAAGCTGCAATGGCTAGATCATTAAAGATTGGTTCTAAGTACCACTCATTCAGCACTGTTGCAAATTTGAATGAGCAAGTGGTTGTTAAAAAAGGGCCACCTGTAATAAGACAGGGGTCTTCAAACTTGGCCCTTTTATGACTTGTGGACTTCAACTCCCAGAATTTCTCAGCCAGTTTCTTTCAAGATTAATTCATTACATCATACCATATACTACTTTCCCCCCAGCATTTGAATTAATCTAGCCTAATTAAATTTTAGCAAAATTAGTAGTCTGTCATGCTGAGAATTCTTTCAAAAGCTAACCAGGGACCAGACTATTATTTCAACACTGTCATTGGAGCAGAGTCTCCACCAGCCTGACAACAGTAGTTTAGCTTGGCTCAAAAATGGTTGTTGCCAACAGATCCCTCTGTTCAGCAGCAGCAAGCAATGGTCAAGAGACTGTCTTGGATAGTTCTCCCACACTGCCTGAAACAACCTCTCTCTCTTCTCAACATTAAGAATGGTAGTACATTTGTTTGTCAAATTATGCTTAGTTCCTTTGGCAAACAGCTGTGATGGAGGAGTTTGTTTTTCTTTTTGTCTTTCCTGAATTGGATTACTTGAAAATTACTCTTACAATTAGATTTGACTTTAAAAGGTTCAACATCTCTGTGGATTTTATTCAAGTTGCTTTCCCATTTCATTTTTTTCCCTAATAAGGCATTTTATTGCAAAATCACTAAGTGCTCTTCTAACAAGACACTACTTCTGGTAAACATGCATGGATTACAATGTATTAATGGTAGCATATTAGTACTTCTCTAGTGGGATTTATCAAGTTTATGCTTAGCTTTCCCAGATTACTAGGAACTTGCTAGGCGAGACTAGAAATCCTCTATGTCGTGCTGTATTATTATATTATCCACTATCTAAACTGCAATGCTAATAGGTTTGGAACACAGCAGAAATCTTTTGACACAAAATGGCTATGAGACTTATTAAGAAGTAAGCACAAAGATTGTTGCACAAGAGACTTATAGCTTCCACATTTCCCAAAATTAATGTACAGCTGGTGAGCAACCCCCACACTTACTATCAGAAGACAATATTTTGCAGTAGGGAGAGAGTAGTAAGCTTGTATGACACACTGCAGCAAAATTAGGAACATCATGTATCAAAACATTGCTGCTGTCAGACCTGCTTTTCATTGGGATGGATTAATTCAGATTTCCTCAAACTAAAAGGCAAAAATGCAAACATGCCATTATGTTGATAACATACTATATAGTCCCAAAACAGTGGTAACGCACTTAATAAAAACCATAGTATTGCATTATTGTATCTTAAAGCAATCATATTTTAATATTACAGAGAATTCTGTTGCACTTAGATAAAATTATTTATAGAGAATTTATAATCTCATATTTCAATTAGAATAGAGCTGAAAGGACATTGGAGATCTTCTAGTCCAGGGGTTCTCAACCTTGGCAACTTTAAGACTTGTGGACTTCAAGTCCCAGAATTCCTCAGCCAGCAAAGCTGGCTGAGGAATTCTGGAACTTGAAGTCCACAAGTCTTAAAGTTGCCAAGGTTGAGAACCCCTGTTCTAGTCCAACCCATTGCTCAAGCAGAAGACCCTACCATTTCAGAGAAATGACTGTCCAGTGTCTTCTTAAAAATGTCCAGTGATGGTGCGCCTACAGTTTCTGAAGGCAAGTTGTTCCACTGGTTAATTGTCCACATGGTTAGGAAGTTTCTCCTTAATTCCAGGTTGCTTCTCCCCTTGATTAGTTTCCATCCATTATTTGCAAGTCTTGCTACAGGAGAGTAAATTGTCACATTTTTTTTGTTACTATCCTCTGTTTTGGTCATCACAAATGTAAAAAAGATGTTGAGACTCTAGGAACAAAAATTATTAGAGGACTGGAGGCTAAAACATATAAGGAATGGTTGCTGGAATTTGGTATGTCTTCTCTTAATGAAGAGAAGGACGAGGGGGGACATGATAGTGTTCCAATATCTCAGAGGCTGCCACAAAGAAGAGGGGGTGAAGCTATTTTCCAAAGCGCCTGAAGGCAGGACAAGAAGCAACAGATGGAAACTAATCAAGGAGAGAAGCAACCTAGAACTAAGGAGAAACTTCCTGACAGTTTGAACAATTAATCAGTGTAACAACCTGCCTCCAGAAGTGGTGGATGCTCCAACACTTGAAGTTTTTAAGAAGAGACTGGACAGCCATTTGTCTGAAATGGTATAGGGTTTCCTGCCTGAGCAGGAAGTTGGACTAGATGACCTCCAAGATCCCTTCCAACTTTTATTATTATTATTATTATTATTATTATTAGTAGTAGTAGTAGTAGTAGTAGTAGTATCATCATCATCATCATCATCATCATCATCATCATCATCATTATTATTATTATTATTATTATTATTATTATTATTATTATTTGGAAGACATGGGGGACTGCAAATGTTTGGGAAAACCAGGAAAAATGTCATTCACTCCCCTTCATGGAAATCTCTGCTGGATCATAAATGTTATGCAACTTTGAATTCAACTTTATATCACATCATGCTTTTAATACCATTAACAATAACCTTATTATTTCTAATGAGAGTTATGATCATATGCATAAAGGCAGACTTGTGTATGTCTGGCCCCTATAAATGTCTTCTTTAGCTTAATGAAATAATATTATGTTTCACCATGTTTCAGTCGACTGAGAAACTGAGAAGCCCAGGTCAAGCAGACACCCATTTTTATTAACTGATGTCCTTAATTAATATCCTTAACAAATGATATTTCAGTGCTGTATATTTTTGTTTACTCTTGGTTATATGATGAATGTAAGAGGGAAATTCACAATATTAACACTGCAACATCAATTTTCTCAGGGAATGAATATTGCAATGGGTCTCCTACAAGAGCAAAGTTAACACCTTTCTCCTTTTTACAACAACCATATCCAACTCTATTTTCTTGAAATAATGCAGCATGTACCAGCAGTACATTTGTTATGAGTTGATAAAAAGATTGCCAAAGCCTTTTCTTCCCATTGTTGCTTTTACTGTTGTGCTGAGAATACTAATTTTCATCATACTGCAGTGCACTAGAATGTTAATTCAATATCATTTCTACTTAGTGATCTCTCTGAGGTTAATAAAGACTTAGTTGTTTCAACTTGGATTTTTTTTTCAAGTGCTAAGTAATTTAATTTTACTGAGAAAAAGAAGACATTTGAACTGAATTAGCTATGCCACTGAGGGAACTCATGTTCCATATAGCACTTATTTCTCTTATTCCAATTATAGTGAAACATGTATTTCCATCAGCTGAATGTATCTTTTTGCTTATCAGGCATTTTTTTTGCTTTGATGGTAAAGCTGCACTTTCTCTGTCTACCTGAGGCTTCAACTTCTGGGACACTATTCTGAATCAAGGCAAATTTAATCAGCGTGTCTTCTATGATTTCTTTTTAGAGATATAAGATTGACTTTGTAAAAAAAGAAGAGTTTCTTAACGAAGCAATCCCCTCCAGCTCCACTTTGTAATAGTTTGACTCTACCATCTTCCCTTATTTTGATTCCCTATTATGTACAGTATGTCATTTCCCCAAAACAGGCCTAAAATGAGTGAAGTTGGGGCATGTCAAGCCAACCAAGAAGTCAATCAAGAAATATCTAAATCATTAACAGTTACAGAACAGGTCATATAAATTCCAGAACAGACTAAAGATTAAAAACCCAAGAAAGGGATCTTGGGGTTTTGGTGGACAGCTCGATGAAGATGTCAACCCAATGCGCAGCAGCAGTAAAAAAAGCAAATTCCATGCTTGGCATGATTAGGAAGGGAATCGAAAATAAGTCAGCAAGTGTTGTATTGCCTCTGTACAAATCGATGGTGAGACCACATTTGGAGTATTGTGTACAGTTCTGGTCACCGCACCTCAAGAAGGATATAATGGAACTGGAAAAGGTGCAAAAAAGGGCAACAAGAATGATCAAGGAAATGGAGCGCCTCCCTTATGAAACCAGATTGCAACGCCTTGGTCTCTTCAGCCTTGAAAGACGGCGTTTAAGGGGTGACTTGATCGAAGTGTATAGAATCATGCATGGGATAGAAAAGGTGGATAGAGAAAAATTCTTTTCTCTATCACACAATACCAGGACAAGGGGGCACTCCCTAAAGCTCATAGCTAAGAAAGTGAGGACAAATAAAGGGAAATATTTCTTCACCCAGAGGGTCGTTGGTTTATGGAATTCACTTCCAGAAGGGGTCGTGACAGCTGTCAGCCTTGACAGCTTCAAGGCAGGGTTAGATAGATTCATGGATGCAAAGTGTATCGGTGGTTATTAAAACGGATGTCCATGTGCCGCCTCTATGTTGGTTGAGGCAGGCAGGATTCCCTTGAGTACCATTTGTTGGGGGTCAAGGGAAAGGGAGGGCTTTGCCTTCTCTTTCTGCTCAAGATCCCCATGTACAATTGGTGGTCCACTGTGTGACACAGAATGCTGGACTCGATGGGCTTTGACCTGATTCAGCATGGCTCTTCTTATGTTCTTATGTTCTTATGTTCTTATGTTCTAACTGGGTTCAAACAGTTACTATTTATAAATCAATCTGATAACTGCTATGTATTAAATTAAAAGATTCAAGTTATAGTAAAGGATTGACTAGTTAATTCAAAAGGAGAAAAATATTTTTCAGTTAAAAAGGTTAAAAAATGAACATATTATATGATGGGAAGAGATTTGTATTAAAATGACAATATTAATTTGTTAAAATCTAAACAACTTGGCGAGAAATTTATGACCTTGGTACATTAAAAAAGGGGTTAGTTAGGCATATGCAGTATATTAGAAATCTGCTACAAACTTAGGCAACTAGCTATAAAGAACTTTAAAATGAAGAAGGTAGATTGCAACTATTTATGATTTTAGATTGAATATTATTTATTTATTTTAGCTCTTAAACATATTTCTATGCCACTGCAATCAAAGAAACCCTTGTCAGTTTACATAGAAAAAAAGTTATCAAACATGCTTAATACAAAAAAAAATGAAAACACAATGGCACTACAATCGTATATAGAAGATAGAATCAAAAAGATGGGAAAATCAAAGCTGTCCACAAAATTTTCAAGTTTTCAAAATATGACCCGAAAGGGAACTGTTTCTTCTAAAATAACTGGATAAAGATAAATGAGATCATTCAAGATTATTACCTCAAAATGGTCAGAACCACTTTGCTAATTCAACAAAACATGTAGGGTTGTTTTGAGAAACTGTAATAATTTAATATGTAGCAATAATGTTACAGAAATTTTAATTCAACTCTATGTGTAAATCTCATTTTAGTTTCTTGTCTTTTTTCCTGCCTTTCTTTTCTTTCTACCTTTCTTTTCTTTTCTTTCTATTTTTTAAAGCTTATTATAATTAATTAATTAATTAATTAACTAATTAAAACAAAAAAGGATGTACCTTGTGGTACTATTTGCTCTGCTCACCTATAAGCAATTATAAATTATGATTGAAGCCCCAAAGAATTCTTATTTTTGCCCATTTCATTGCACTGTTATGCTGAAGGACTTTTTCTATTTTGCAGCATTTGACTCACTTTTCATATCCTTTGTAGCTTTTATT